>MKEJ01018986.1:0-14322 GCA_001753735.1 Embelia ribes
TTATTTTTCTTTTATTTTTCCCTTTTTGGTATGTACATACCATTCTGGGTAATTTATTAATTCTAATTAATCCTGGTGTAAACAACCACAAATAATACAACCTATGGAAAGTAAGAAAAAAATAATAAAGAGCAAAATTATCAACATCCCACACTAGGTAAAAAATTTAATGGATCACATCTAAATACTAAAACTAACATAATTTATGGACGGACATGGTTTGCATAGCTAAATTATGTAATCTTCTATACTAACAAATGATCTAATAATAAGAATATGTAACAACTAAATTATATTGCTTCCAAACTAATAGATAACATGCATTTAAAATTTTTAGTTATGAGGGATCAAATCTTTTTACTCCTTTCTTTTATATTTGCAGAATTATTATTACAAACTCAAACCAATAAGTCTTTCAAAATTTCTGTCGTAAAACAAGTTTTATTATTTTTTTAAAAATTGTGTTCTTCGTGGTTCCCTTTTAAGCATTTATAAACTTATAATATTTGTGATTTTAATCTTCTTTTTAATTTAAAAAGTGTTTTTTTAGGAGAAAGAGTTCAAAATATTTAAATATACTTTCACTTTTAAGGGAAAAAATTAGGATTGTCAAATAAACCTTTGTAATTCTTTTTAATACTTTTATAATATTTTCCATTACTCACAACAAAAATCAATATATATTCTCGCTTTTACCGAATACAAACAAAATTATTTCTAAACGCACGAACAAAAAACTCAAATATTGTAATTTTTCACTGAGCATAAAAAATACACTCTTACATTTAATACATTTAAATAATACCACTGTTTGAATCTTTTATATTCATAGAGAACTTACATCATATATCTTTCACACGGTAAACAATATTTTAATAAATATTTGGACTTTTCTCTTATTGCATAACAAATTTAACTCAATATTATCTAATCATTGCAGTAAAAACTTCCATATGAATAAGAAAGTTAATGCACAGTAAATATAAGACTCATGCAACACAGGCATATCACCGCTAGTATTATCAAAAGTTGAACAATAATATATTGTTATAAATTTATTCTGCAGGTGATATTTGAGTAAAATATATCCGCTAAGTTTTTACAATTGTAATGGGAATAAAAGAAAATAAAAATTACAATGTTGCTATATACTAAATCAATCAAGAACAAGTATAAAACTAAACACAAAGCCAAAATAAATAAATAAATAAAATAACATGACTCAAAAGAAAATAATTCCATACAAATCTGATAACACATAGGCTAAATTTTAGTACAGAATAATATTATTTCCATTCAAAAATTTTAACCCTTTTTTTTTTTTTTTCCTGCTGAAGTAATAAGAATTTTTTTTATTATAGTCATCTATATATTACATATAGAAACCAATAATATTCAAATATTTCATTTATAATACCAGCAGATAAAAAAATCAAATGAATTTTTCGGAAAGAAATATCTTTCTGGTACGAGTATATATATATATAGGTAGTGTAGTTAATGCTTTACCTCTAGCAATTCATTTGGTCACAGATTTATAGTACGTGTTCAAGGGGTTGAAGAGCAGAATCTGGAATGGATGATGGCCGCGTGGTCCAGCTCCACCCACCACGTTCATCCATTCATTTTCCATACGTTACATTTATCATTGCAAGGGGTACTCTTCAAAGTTGGCACGCAAAGGGATGTTTACATAATTATTATTATATACAGGGGATTAAGTTTATTATTGAATGATATAAGGTAATATTATCTTTAACACTCTTTCGTACATATAGATCGGACTCAATTAAAGTCTAACCAATTTTAGATAGGTCTTGCACGTGTAATTTAAAGAGAATTGTGTCTATATAATTATATGCAAGTGATTAAGTTTATTACTGGTCGATGTAAGATAATGTTATCTTTTACACTCCCTGCATGTACAGACCGGATAAAATCAAAATCCAACCAATTTTAGATAGGTCTTGCACATGTAATTTAATAATGAATTAATTAATTCAATTGTCAAACCCTAAGATCGGGTGGCTCTGATACTATGTTAAATTTATAATTGTAACGATCACCTTGGTAGAATTCATCCTTGAAAATCGGTTCGCAAGAAGAGGATGCTCACATAATTATACAAAAATAATTAAGTTTATTATTGATCGGTGAAATATAATATCATCTTAACATATTGAGGCAACGCCATCAAACACCACCGTGAATGTTGAACAGTAATGAAGGCATTTTTTGCTATAGAAGCAGAAATTTTTATTGGCAATTAGAAAAATTGTTAGATTAACTATGATCAGAATAAGTTGCTTCTTTGCCACTACAACGGTGTGAGAGGACCCCTTCCCATATGTTATGCAATTACAGAAAACAAAGATAATATTACGAATATAAAAGAAAAAAATCCAATATATTTAAAGTTAATTTTTCAGTAAATCAATTTCAAATTATTTTTAAAAAAAAGCCAAATATACAATTAACACGAAGAGCCCGTATGTGACCTTTTCAATCTCTGTTTGTAACGCTGGGGCTTTGATGGAGCTCGCAATGTTACGACCCTTACAGTTTTTTGTAAAATTATAACCCTTGTATCATAATCATATTTGTATGAACAAGCAAGTGTATGAATAAAAATGAAATGAATATGAAAGATAATTAACTTAAAGACATAAATGTGTCTTTAAAACATCTAGAGAAATGAACGAAAATAAAACTTTTCTCTAGCATGAACAGTGTATCAATTATTCCGAATTTTTAATCCTTAATCGACATCACCCCATAAAACATTATCTTTATAACAAACACTAACCATAATCTCATTAGATTATCTATATAAAAAGCTCACTGTACCTTTACAACTACATTAATAATAAAACTATTTCTCCTATTTATATTTAATTTATATGGTATCGGAGTTTTCGATCATTAGGGTATGAGCTATCATTGTTTTCATAGTCGCCTATAGGCAGTGTCATATTTTGTCGCTCAGCAGATTTTATTTTTGTTTGTTATAAGATTGATATATATATATCTTTACTCTTCTTAATGCTTTTAACATTGGCTGGAGTGATTGTAACATTGATACTCCAATTTGTTTTCATATTTACTTCTAGAAATATGAAAAATACATATTCTTGTGTTCTATTATTTTGGATTTTTCACCAACTCTGTTCAATAGCTGGCATGAAAGTAGAGATAAGATTCTTTGCTTGGAATGCCAACATCGTTGACATTGTTAGAGAATTTGTTACAATTTGGTAATTATTTTGGCAAAATCTATACGTTATTAGTATATATATTCTAATAAAAGAAAAATGAATAGATAATACTACTATGCTACTTAATTTTATAGTTTGTCAATCACATTTAATTTTAACAGAATATGACGTTGCATTATAGTCTTTTGAATGAATTGAACAAACATAGGCTCATGGGGATATTCATCAAATGGTCCAAATCAAATCAATTGATCAATAATTTGATAAAATACCAACATGAACATGGATTATTTTGTTTTTGGTTTTAAGAATAAGATGAACCACACAAAGCAATGAGTACTTTAGGTTGTAAAATTATTATATATTTGTCGCCACTTGCTTTTTGTCGTGGTTGCCTGTATTTTTGTTACTTTTGCTATTTAGATTTTTTAAAATAGTGATATGTATTTGTATATACAATAAAGTATGGGAATTAACGTTGTAATTAAATCAAAGTACCCACTATACATTTTGATTAACAGGAAAGTTAGGAACCAATGAGGTAATATTATTTACCATATAAATGTTGCCACATGTCAGCTAAAAAGATAAATGAAAAAGATGTTATCTCTACATTTAATACTTAATTAATCTGATCATTTATTAACCTAGTTATCATTGTTAATTTATTCAAATTTTTTCTTTCTTAACCATTGGAGATTATGCGGACAACCCCCCTATCCATACTTTTAGGTACCAAAAGGAAACTGTAAGGAGGACCATCGAAAGATAAGAGAAAAAAATATAATCAGTACCATTGGAGAAGGTTGACTATTCGAAACTGAATGAGAATATGGGGAAGATCTAGGCTCGAGGTATAACGCCCAAATTACTGAAATTAGAATATCTATCAAAGGGGAGAATATATCCTATTCATCAATCAAATATATACTCTTCAACTGGCACCGTCTGTGCGAACTTATAGTAGTAGAAGCTTTTAAGTTCCAGAACCTATTACTTTCTAAATAAACACTAAAACCTTAAAGGAATATGTCAAAATCTCCCGACACCCGAAACCCCCCTCCACCACAGTCAATTCATAATGACAGATCTCTCCCTGTAAACTAAACGTCTCCCGAAATTGCCTAGAATTCATCCATCATCCCTTCTCTCTCTTTTACCACGATGCCCCCCCGATTTCGTTACCCGAAGCACTTTCTCTGATCTAATCTTGCCCGAAGTGCAAGCAAGACTCAATCAACATATAATGAACAATATAAGCTCATCTAACAACCCTCTACAATCTTTGGATCTGCAAACTCTAATCACTTCCATCGTATAAGAACAAATTCAATATGCCCTTAGTTTCTCAGGGCTAATTCTCGAACTCGAAAGTAGTTCCCTCATTCCTATTCCTAAACATGAACCTATGAAAATTATTCACACTGGTGAAAGGGCTTCTCCCGAACTAACCTTAGCAGCTGAACAAAATTCCAACACTAACAGCCCTAGACAACTGGGACCAGAGAACATCCCTCCACCCTCCTTACTATACCTGATGTGAGACATGAGATAACATGGGAAGATTCTACTATTGTTAGAAGAAGAAGATCCCCTTCTCCTAGAGCAAATAATGTGCAAAGGAGAAGGTCATATAACCCTCGGGTTTTAGAAACTAGAATTGCCAATTTTTCTAATTCAGCCAATTCTTTCATATTCACCAGTTTCTTTCCGTATCGGAAAGATGAAGATAAAGAGTATTTTCCCAAACATATGTCAGGTGTACCCCAAGATCCCGACCTTATCCTAACCCGAAGTAGTTTCCAAAGGCGAAATCAAACCCAACCCGTGTCTAGCAGAATTAGACAAGCGGATCAAAAAATTTACTATCGAATGATATACTTGTCGGGTTTTGATCTCGCCATATGCCCAATTTTTATCATGGGAGAGTCAATCAACACTCCCAGGTATTCTCAAGAAGGAGATTGATGCTTCTTGAAGACCCTCCTTATCCCTGAACAACCGTCGATGAAAAGGTTGAATAAATTATAGGAAGAATGACCAGATCTTTATTGAGTGGCGATATACTATTTAAACCCACACCATAAAACTACAACCCTCATGCCCTTCCTATGTATTATGGAGTCTCAGATCTAAGCATACATTTGATACATTCCCGCCAAAAAAATGTTCGCTTGGAGTTCCAACGAGAGTTTCTTATGCAAAATGTTCCCTTCCACCTTTAGAGAAGTAGCCCTAAAGTGATTAGACCAAGAGGATACAGGGTCAATCCAATCCTAGAGGCAGATGATGGAAAGATTTTTGAGGATATTTGTCACAAATTTCAAAACAAGCATGGGGACTGAAGCCCTAATACAAATGAGGAAGAGTCCTAATGAAAGCCTACATGACTTCATTATCTGTTTTAGAAATATATATAACTCCATTGATCAAATACGTTGCCCTGATAATTTCTCCCTATGATGCATCACTGCCTATCTTAACCCACATGATGAGCTGTACGTCAAATTCCATTCAAAACCACCAAAATCCATAGACGATCTTCCTTCGTTTAGATAAGTACTCAAAGGCCGAAGAAACAAGGCTAAAAACTGTCTCTAGAGAGGGAACGAAGTTGGGGTATAGGAAAGAAGTCAATAACTTGGACAAAAACATACAAGAGATGATTAGAAAAAGGATAGGAAGTCAAATGAGAAGAAGAATTAGTACAAGCAAATGGACCAAAGAGGGCAATGGGATCACGGTCCCCAGCACAGATTCAATAAATAAATGATGAAATTTTTTCTCGAAATTAAGCGAAATGCATAGGTCACTCCACCTATACAACTAAAAAGCCTGTCTGAACGCCTATACAAAACTAAGTACTGTGAATATCACCGGGATTTAGTTGCAAAAGTTTACGATGGCAGTTGAATGTCTGGGCCAGTAAGGGATATTTGAACAAGTACGTCGTTGCACAAGAGGCACTTCTGCCTCCTCCACCCCATTACCAGCCAGCCTTAACTTTACCAAAAATATTGATCATACACAATTTTGAATTGTGGCTCACAATACCAAACTCCCAACACGTTGTTGACCACAAGATGAGATTTCAACAGCATGTAAACTCTATTCTATTCTATGACCACCCTGATACTAAGAGACAGAAGACGATACGACAACCTATTTTGTTCACCGACGCTGATCTTGATGACGTTTAGTTCCCCCATAATGATGCCCTTATCATAACAACTGCTATTCAACGAATGGCAATGGTGCATAGGCTCTTGAAAGATGGAGGATGTTTGGTAGATATTTTGTTTGCTCACATGTTACTCAAACTCAAAATCTCACCATCAGAACTTTCTCCGGCCTTTGTGTCTTTAATTGGCTTCAGTTTCGAGCAAGTGAAGGCTCTAGTATGGATATGGTTGGATGTTCAAATAGGACAAACCGAGACCAGGGTGGAGTTTACAGTGATTGATGCCCCATTTCCGTACAACAAAATCCTTAGGAGATCCTGGCTACATAGCCTTAACGCAATTGCCTCCACTCTATATCAAAAAGTAAAATGTCCTGTTCATGGAGGAATTGAAACCATTAGGGAAAATCAACATGAACTTCGACAGTTCATCAACACAGCCATCCAAGGAAAGCAAACCATAAAAATTTGCACTTCAACTAATAATGATGGGACAAAGGTCCGTTCCCATCCTGTTGAAATCCTTTCCACTACCCAGAAAATCTCCATTTTACAAAGAAGTTCTTTAACCAAACCGAAGATCAACCCAAAGGAGATGGTAGAAGAAGAATTTATTAAAAGACAAAAATCGGGCACTGACGATGAACATTACTTTGCCTTACCCGAGGATAATGCCGAATAACTATTTCAGTTCCTCTTTTGCAATATTGACAATTTTGCTTGGACCCAATTGAGATGTCTAGACTCCAAAATAGCTTGTCATCGCCTTAATATCAAAACGCAGTTCCGACCAGTCTGGAAAAACCCCAACATATAAAAAAGAACATCATGAGGCCATTTAATTAGAGGTACAAAAGCTATTATTGGCTTCGACAATCCGTGGGATTTTTTTTTATCCATAATTGCTGTTGAATGTCATGGTTGTGCCAAAAAAGAATGGTAAGTGGAGGGTCTATGTTGATTATACCGATTTAAATAAAGCTTGCCCCAAAAATCCCTTTCCTTTTTCTAAAATTGACCAACTCGTAGACGCTTCGGCAACTACCCAATGTTTTAGCTTTCTAGATACGTATTAGGATATCACCAAATCCTGATGAGCCAGATAGATCAGGCGACAACCTCTTTTAAAGGACTCTCGAGCAATTACTATTACAATGTCATGTCCTTTGGATTAAAGAACGTAGAGTCTATTTATGAAAGGGCAATTACCAAAATTTGTAGGGTAAGACTATGGACGTCAATATTGATGATATGCTCGTGATGAGTCGAGAGAAGAATGAGCATATATTGAATTTGACCAAAGTTTTACATACGGTGCATCAATATAAGCTAAAGTTAAATGCTTCTAAATGTGCCTTCGGGGTTGGAGCATATAAATTTTTTGGTTTTATTGTATGGCATCAGGGTATTGAAGAAACTCATGGCAAATTCAGCCTTTATCAACTTGCACCAAAAAGTTAAAGAGGTTCAGAAACTTGCCAGTATGGCTATTGCACTAAACAAGTTTTACATTAGATTGACTGATAAATGTAAATCTCCTTTACATCAATGAAAGGTGGTCAGAAGTTTGAATGGATAGATCAATGCCAAAAAGCCTTCGAAGCCCTAAAACAATACTTATAGGAAGCCTCCAAACTAACAATACCAAAGGATGGTGACGTTTTGGTCCTATACCTTGCAGTTTCTTAACATGCTGTTAGTGCTGCACTATTCTGAGAATTGGGTACAGAACAACAACAAACTATTTTGTTAGCAAAATTTGGTGGCTTCTGAAACCCGATACCAACCCTTGAAGAAACTAGTATTCGCCCTCGTCATCGCTTCAAGAAAGTTATTGCAGTATTTTCAATCCTTACTCCATCATCATTTACACGAAGCACCCGATTTAAGATACCCTGCGGAGGGCAAATCTCTCAGGACGGATGGCTAAATGGTCCATCAAGCTGGGTGTATCTCATATAATTTACAAACCGTGAACAACGATAAATGGCAAGGTACTTGCTGATTTTATTACAGAATTTTCTGATGAACTCAATATTTCAATTGCAGGTTCGGGAGATTATTTGTGGAAATTGTATGTTGATAGGGTTTTAAATAAAACGGATCAGGAATTGGCGTAGTATTAATTGACCCCTATGGGAATGCTGCAGAGCATTCAGTGCGCTTCTGATTTAAGGCAACCAATAACAAAGTTGAATATTAGGTAGTCCTTTTTGGCTTACGAGCAACAAGAAATGTTGAGGTAAGAAAACTTAAGGCATCCATTGATTCTCACTTGGTGGCGGACCAACTATTAGGGCAATATCAAACTAAATCAACTAGAATGGAGAAATGTTGGAAGCGGGTAACAGTAATACTCTCAGAATTTGAGGAAATCTCTATCCAATAGGTGGCAAGGACCCAAAATGCTCATGCAAACACTTTAGCAACTTTAGTGAAGAATAAAGAATCATCATTCATTATTTGCCAACTCCCAACATCGAACACTAGTTACTCAATGTGCTATCTATTTAGGAAGGAAAATCGTGTTGGATAAATGAAATTGTGGATTTCCTTTAGAATCAGACAGTCCCCGACGATCAGAAGGAAGCAGTTCGAATACAGAGAAAAGCTGTAAACTTTTGGGTATCGGATAGCAGGCAGCTCTATCGCCAAAAATTTTTCGAACCATACCTCATATGCGTTTCCCCAAAGGAAGTGGAGCCCCTGCTGAAGGAAATCCACAAAGGGTCCTGTGGAGCACATAC
This sequence comes from Embelia ribes, assembly GCA_001753735.1. Classification (NCBI taxonomy): domain Eukaryota; kingdom Viridiplantae; phylum Streptophyta; class Magnoliopsida; order Ericales; family Primulaceae; genus Embelia; species Embelia ribes. The sequence continues at coordinate 9,144 of MKEJ01018986.1, forward strand.
AAGATGGCGATCTTTAGCTCACAGGGTATTAGTCAAGGATATTTGGTGGCCATATATGCAAGCCGATGCCGCTACTTATGTCAAAAAATATGACAAATGCCAGAGATATTCTCCTATCCTTCGACAATCAGCACAGGATATGGCTGCCATTGCCGCAGTTTGGCCATTTGCACAGTAGGGAATGGACGTTGTTGGGCCACTGCCTCGGGCTGAGGGAAACTTACATTATTTGTTGGTAGCTACGGACTATTTTTTGAAGATGATAGAAGCAATACCCCTGGTCAAAGTGGCCATGGAAAATACCAAGTCGTTTATTTGGAAAAGTATAATTACTCGCTTCGGGTATCCTTATGCTTTAGTCGTAGACAATGGCACTAACTTTAATGAGCAGTTCATTCAAGATTTTTGTGCGGAGCATAACATTCAAAACTACTACTCTACACCTTCTTACCCCCAGAGCAATGGCCTTGCTGAAAACTAAAATATAACCATTTTGGATGGCATAAAAAAGAGGTTAGAAGAAGCAAAGGGGAGATGGACAGAAGAGTTGCATAATATTTTTTGGGCTCACAGAATCACACCTCAAATGGCCACTAATGCAACACCATTTAACTTGGTATATGGAAGTGAAGTAGTTATTCCATTGGAGATCAATCTTCCCACATATCGGACCCTCATAGCGGAACAGGGGCAGAATGACTTGCTTAGGAAGGTTGAACTTGCCCTTGCAGATTCTAGAAGGGAGGAAGCTCTGATACGAATAGAAGTATATCAACAGAACATGAGAAAGTCCTACAACAAAAAAGTGCAGGAGCACCACTATGAAGTGGGAGAGCTAGTCCTTCGGAAAATGACTCAAAGCAGAAGAAACCCGGTCCGTGGCAAGCTGGGGCCAAACTGGGAAGGGCCTTATGAAATTATTGAAGTCTGCTAAAACAATGCCTATCGGTAAAGAAATCTTTGCGCCTTCGGGGGAGATACCGAAAAACAACCTTGGAACGCTACCAACCTTCGAAAATACTTTCAGTAAATTTACACTCTCTTCTCATATCATGTAAACAACCAATTGATATCTTCACTTTCTTCAAAGAAATTCAACATGCTTGATTCTCATATACTGGAGTACATATTTGTCAATAAGAGGTCGAGGCCCTGGTCCACCTCTGGATTCTCAGGAATCTGAAAGGCTTCTTCAAGCCTAAGCCTTAAAACCACTTTCACATTTTTAGGAATCTGAAACCTTTCTTTAAAATCATGACATCGGATCACCTTGAAACGATGAGATGCCAGTCACACATGATATTCATTAAAAACAACTGCAATGTTGATCTTTTTATTCAGTATATATATCCTGAGGGTCTCAATTACGACAAGCTCTATCAACGTATATCGGATTATTGCTACACATAATGGTACAATATAAAAATATATATGATACGACAATGAAAAGTCTATTCATTCTTCAAAACTATCTTGGATTCCAGAAGGACCAGTTTCATCCACCGGTTCAAGTTTTACTCTTAGACTACTGGCAAAAAAAGCAAGTCGCTCCGAATCAATGCAGCGTCCAGCCCCCAAAAAAGCGGGAACTTTGGGTTCAAAAGGTGAAAAATCATCATCATCCGACACAATCCAGTCATAATTTTTTCATTGCGTAAACTACAATAAAGACTCATTCAACTTATTACAGCAATGCTCTACAAATCGGCCACATGACCTCTTATCATGCATTGAATGCGCAACTTGTAAAGAGTTCTTGGCATAAAGAATTACCCGATTGTATTCATCTAGAAAGGAAACAACATTTTTGGCAAAGGAACTACAATCTAACAGTTCAGCCTTCAACCTGTTGACAATATTTTTTAGCTCTCGAAGCCATGAATAGTTCCTTGCATTCTTTACATCTGCCACAGATCATTGTTCCTTCAGTTCTCTGACCTCATAGAAAAGTTAAAAAAATTTGGCCAAAATTTTCTAAGGATTATCTCTCTCTGCCCGAAGGTTGATGATTTCCTCCTCTAACTCTTCAAACCTCTTGCCTACATTCAATAGCTGACCAAGCTCTTGTTGTAGCCAATCGGAATGATTGTCCACTGCTTTCTTCTTTTTTAAAGCATCTTCGGTCAGTTTTCGGGATTGTTCAAGCTGGCAACGATAACGCGACATTTCAACGTTAATTTAGTCTCTTTTCCCATAAATTCTTCCCTTTCGAAGTATAACATGTTATGTTCTAATGCTGTTGTTGAAAGGTTGGCATCATACAACGACTTCCTTAACTCCCTGCTTTGGTGAAGGTACGGGCATAGCTCAGCATGAAATACTTTGCACGACGCCTCGATAGCCTCTATTGAACTTTGGGGTTGAAAGGGCAAACCTCAGTTAAGATATGATGAAGCTTGGTGAATGTGGTTCACCAATTTCACCAGTTGCAACCTAAATTCCCCAATACGACCCTCACCTAAGTCGATCATGTCCTTGGACCGAACCAGAGAATCAGGAGCAAGGAGATCACCTCCATCCTACACAAACACACAATCACGCACATTTAGACTTCCAAATTCTGGACGTTTCAGAAACAATCAAATAAAACAAAATCTAAATCTCATTCAAGGAAAGTCATTACAAAATTTGGGATTTTTCCTACACCAAGTTCAAAATTTATATACATTGTCTAAAAAAAAATCATCATGCCTTGTCTGCTGAGGGAAGACGAGAAGAACCCAAAAAAGCACCAGTGGTTGAAGGTATTTGGGCAGATTGCCTACGTTTAAATTCCATAAAATCCTTGTACTCGACCTCAATGTCCATTGTAAACTCGGACTTGGGGAAGGGAAATTAACATTTGCCCCAAAGAGGACTAGCCTCCGAAACTCTGGCTAGATCTAAACCTCCACAGAAGGGATTACGAGCCTCAAAATTACACAACTTCTTTCACCCAATAGTAAAAGAGGTCATCTTTGTATTCCATTCTTTGTACTTGGCCACGAGTTTGGCAATCCTATCATTTTTCTCATTTATCAGCATTCTCTCTTCATCCATAATCCGAGCTAGATCTTTAATCTAGTTCTCTTTCCGGACAATAGTTTCTGCCAAATTTGAAACTCTCCCCTCAGTTTCAACTACTTTATCTTTGAAACTGGCGGCTCTCCTCTCTATCTCCTCCTTCTCTTCCACCAACTTCTTCAGGTTGGCGTCTTTCTCATCAAGAAGCTTCTTGAGGTTGGCAATTTTTCTATTCCGAAGGTCTAGTTCCTCCTTTGAGACCACCTGAGCTAATTCTTTGTTAACCCTAATCCGCTATTGATGATGTCTGGACAACAAGACAACGAGCTGCGAAACACCCAAGTAAAGGTTATTCATACACTCTGAACTAAGAGCTCCCCAGGATTTGGCATAAAGCTCTTTATGGAAATTAGAGTATGTTCGTTGTAACCTGTTAAAGATTCCAATCCCATCAAAATCGGACGGAACATTACAAGAACGATACTCCCCTCCTAGGTCGTCGCTCTCAGTATCACTATTGTCTTCGCCAATTGCAGTAGTTGATTCAGGTTCCGAATCTCCAATACCCCCTTCTTGGACTAAGCCAAAGGGGTCGGCCCTATCCCCTTCCTCCCCGCCCCTCCCCTACCCGACCGTCTTCTTCCTCAGCTTCTTCTTCTTTAAATCCCAAGCTCTTACGGACATGAGTCATGGGGTCAAAATGAGCCATTAGGTCAAATTGATCTGAAGGATCAAAATCCCTCAAACCTTCCTCGACCATGTACCCCATGGTTTCCTCATATATTCCCTCTGACACCTCTGGAAGCCTTGCCTCGAGAGTGTCACTCCCGACAAACTGAATATCTTCCATTCGAATAGTGCATGCCATCCCGCTAGAACTTACAGCTGGAATGGTACCCGAGGTACTGGATACTGCCACAGTAACCTCGATCGATACAACATCATGATATTTCTTCTTCTTCTTACTCTTTCTTGGCTCATCCACCTCTAGAGCCGATCTCTTCTCTTTCTTCTTTCTCACCATCATTTCCCTTTCAGCATCGTCCTTCAAACCGTATGGAAATTTGTCTAACCCAAATAGTTTGTGTGGACATTGGGTATGCTCATCTGTCCCATCAGGACCTTTCTACTCTGAAATCTTAGTAAGCTCAGCTAGCCCTTCCGCACTGGGTTTGGCAAAATATGGTTTCCTCCCCGTATAAGGACCTTTATTAATTCTAACCTTGTCGGCCTCAGAGGCCCACCCGCCCGACACAATCACCCAATCATTTTCCACACCCTTATTTGATGACAAAAATGAGGACATGATCCATTCAGGGCGCTTGGGAGATAAAAACCAAATACCTTTCGCATGGACCAAATGATAGCAGTAAGCGATCTCCTCAACTTTATTCCCACTCCAACTAGGTTATATAAAATCTCAATACCCCTAATGATTCAAAGGGTATTCAACGCTATTTGAGATAGAGCAGGTTGAGAAGCTTGCAAAAACGAAATCAACAAAGGAAAGAGGGGAAGAGTGATTACACCTGAGTAAAGGGCGCTTAGACATACCTCAATCTCATCGCTATCATTACGAAGGATCCCTCAGGCTTCCTCTTCAGTTTTACATAACCTGACCGAAATATCAGCCCCCTTTCCATATTTCTTTAATAATTACTCTATGTTAAAACCTTTAATCAACTTCAGCGCCACCCATTGTGATAGTTTTGAAAGATCCTTTGATAATTCGGATTTCTTCGAGACCTTTTGATCCTGTCCCAAAGTCATTACGCTTTTTCCTACTCTCACCACTTCTTCAGCTATAATATTCTAGAGAGAAAAAGTGAATACTGAGCAAAATAAAAAAATAGCAAATGACAAGTGAATGGGATGACCTCCCCTTTTTCTCACTATTTATAGCTCAAATATAGCTGCACATTAATTACTCAGCAACATTTCCACTATCCACATTAATGATAGGTGACAGCTTGCCACGCCCCGAAATCCGCGACCCCGGGGACGTGATCCTGTAAACAGTAATAGTGATAATAACGGTAACTACATCTACCCATCATGTCATAATACATCAACAACAACAACAACAACATCGCCCTGCCATAACAATAAATTAAATGGCCAAATAATAATGATACATCATCTGATACCAAAATATAATATCCAATACAACGCCTCT
>MKEJ01018988.1:0-16489 GCA_001753735.1 Embelia ribes
AAAAAAAAAGTGAAACTAATACAATGAGACCTAGGAAGTAGAAGGGTAAGAAAATTCCTTGGGTAAATTTAATTAAATTTTAAAAGAATATTTCTCAAACTCCCAATATGTAGTAAATGCTTAAAACTATTTGGTTTCTTGAGAGAATAATATCTATTTTTATATAAAATAAAAAAGCGCAATTCATCCCAACAAGCCAACAATACAAAGACAGCCAACAGTCTCTGGTTGGCGCGTGGACTCCCATCCAAGGGCCAAAACTTAGCAGCTGGGCCCCTGCTTCGTTGGCACACACAACTCCACGATAATAATTTGGATAAATTACACATTTCACCCGCATGGTTTCTGATTTTTACAATTTCAGAATATCCCCAAGATTATTGAAATTACACTATCCACCATAAGGTTCATACATTTATTGCACTATAATCCCCAATTTTGTTGACACAAAGTGTAAATCAGCTTAAATGCCATAAATAACCTCTAGAATTTCCAAAATACTCCTTGAAGCATCCAATTTTCTACTTTTTAACATTACGAAACAGTAGCTAGATTGTTTAATTATATATAAGTAAAATATTCTTCTAAAATATGATGGACATTCTCTAATTTTTCTAATTATTAGCTTAAAAAATTAATAAAATAAGGCATAAAAGTGATAGCAACATGGTATTCCAGCATATAAGTTAAACTTGTACGACAATTTGGGAAAAGGTATAATTTCAAATATATCGAGGTCAGTATAATATACCCTAATAATTTTACTACTACCGTACCCCCATTACATTACAATACACTCACTCCATTCCCCTAATCAATATCTCTCTCTCTCTCACTCTCTGTCTCTGTGTGTGTGTGTGTGTTGGTGTGAGGAAGAGAAAGGCTACTCACATATTCTCATCCACGTAAGTGATAATTACTTCCTTTTTGATACATATATGTTCAAAGATATTCTCTTTATCGTATTATCAATTACTTGTTTTTGTATGATTTATGCTAGTTTTATTTGATACCATCTTAAAATTTTTATACTGGAAACTCAAGATTTAATTTTCTATTTCAGACTTATTTTGTACCGTTCCATTCCGACAAATATTTTACCGAATGGAAAAAAAAAAGTTATTGAAGGGGTTTACTAGAAATCAATGTTGGTGAGCTACATTACATTAAAAAGTAGCATCAATTGAGGATAAATGATTAGTTTATCTTTTATGGACACAACGAGTTTTTTTGTTTTTTATTTTTATTTTTTGCACATAAGAGCTAGTACGCAGAGGAGAGGGAATTAAATGAAAATATAATGTATGCTGTAAGTCATGTGGATTGAGTAACGCCACGGTTCCGAATCTTATAGAACGTACAATTTTTCCCCACTGCAATACAATAAAAATAGCGTGCATATAACTTTTTTTGGACATTTCAATGACCGAAAAAATTGCATATTGCAAATAGGATCATCACCCGAGTACAAATAAGTTCAAAACACCGTAACTTGCTCGTATAGAGCTTAACTCACAAAACCTAACCACATAAAATCATTGGCTTTTGATGAAAGTTGTCCCCAACAAAGGCCAATGTTTCATCCCTATGTCCTCGCACGTTGTAAAAATCGAGCCCTTCAATCGAGTAACACTAATCAAGTAAAATAAGCAGAAAACTGAACTTAATTTAAGTTTTCCACTCTGATAAGTTCTCTTTATTACATTACATAAGTGTCACCTAATTGGATTTTTTTTTTGGTCCACGTAGAACTATTTTTAAAGAACTTTCCACATATACACACAAACTTTTACAATATTACAGAGATTCCAGGATGATGGGTTTTAAATGCTGTGCTTATAAAATGGAGACCTTTATGTTTGTTACTTCAAAAAATGTGACCTAGTCTGTCCCTACTTTATAAACACTTGGCAAAAATTTAAAGCTTCTATAACAAATATGAGCTAGAAAGAGACAACACAAATCGAAAAAGTTATGGCTTGTACAACTTATCAATGTAACACTCTCAAACGATTTGAAGGGCTGGAAATTAATCGTTTGTTTGGTTGCAGCTTTTAAATTGATTTTTTTTTAATTTTTTGCTCAAAAGTTGAATCACATATGACCGATCATATTTTAAGTTCAAATCTTTACTATTTTGATATAAAAAGGTTGCAAGTTTTAAGTTGGATACATCTTTTTTTTTTATTATACAAAAAAAAACTAATTTTTTTGCTAACAGGCTGCAAACAAAGAAAACAGAACTCATAAGTTAACAGAAAGCTTAGCTAAAACGCATTTGTCTATAGTTGGCCAAATATTAGTCGTGAAAATATGTGGTGATACATAAATTTAGTAATTAATTATGCTTTTTTGTACAATGTATTGAGCTAATAATGTTTAAACTTCCTTAAATTAGCATGGATGATCTGAAATAATTGAGACGTGTACTATTTAAAACTTGTATATGAGGCAATAAAATATTAGTTTCAATCATTAATACAATACAACTGAAAATTAATTACATTTAAATGTTTATTTTGTCACATCATTAGATAAAAAAATTAGATAAATTTTTTGAGTGAAAACATCATTTCTCCTATTTTATTTAGTTTAGAAATGATATTTTCACCCTAAAAAAAATCGACCAACTACTTTAGCTCAATTAGTTTTTTCCCAAGAAGAAAAATGATCTCTTTTTTAAAACGTAACAAATTGGTCCTGAAGCTATCTATATATTGTGAAGTTCTTGAATTAATTTAGTAAATGTCTTGTAATATTATTGCAGCCTTGGTAGCATGGAGTTATCATTAGAGCCACCATTTTACAACACGTACAAGGCTCTCTTCGAAAAATTTAGCGACACGCAATCAAAGTTTGATAATCATGACAACTTTGTGAACGTCGAGGAATGCGAGCTTCCTATTATCGACCTAAGCCGGTTGGATTCCGGGAGGGTAGAGAGAGAGGCTTGCAAGAGAGAGATAGCCAAGGCTTCACAAGAATGGGGATTTTTCCAAGTTGTGAACCACGGGATATCTCATGTGGTTTTAGAGCGAATGAGGCGTAAGCAAGTAAAGTTGTTTAAGAGACCTTTTCGCGAGAAAACAAGAGACGGGTATATGAACTTCGCGGCTGGGAATTACCGCTGGGGCACTCCTTCCGCTACTTGCCTTAGCCAGTTGTCCTGGTCCGAAGCATTTCACGTTCCATTGGCCGATATAATATCTGATTCCTGTGATCTCACAAGTCTCAGGTATATCTTTTTTTTTGGAACTCCTTTTAGAAACGAGGCAGCATGTTATCTTGATAACTTCTATTGTAATTATTAGGAAATAAAGTTACCCTGAAGAAAAAATAACTGGGACAAAAGATTGTTTAGATTAGATTTAGTTTGAATATACAGTGCCGTAGCTATGATTTTATTTTTGGGGCTAAAATGAATTAAAATAGGACTTTCGTATGATCAAGGATCAAACTATATATATATATATATATATATATATATTGGTTCATAGGGGAAAAATGTCTTTAAAATAGGACTTGAGTATAATTCTTAAGGGGCCAGATGTGATATAATGAATTTACAGGGATAAAAATGTCAAAACTAAGAGCGTGTAAAAGTCACCAAAGGGCTAAATATTTATAGTGACATAGTTGATTTGGATATATTTTGTCAATTGTAGTTTTGTGAACTTTTTTTAACAGTAGCAATTGTTACGGGAATCACAAGTAATATTTTTATTAGTAACAATTTTTTTTTAGAAAAGCATATATATATTTTTTAATGAAGATAGATGAGTATGTCTAGTAGAGTAATTTTTTCATTTCTTCAATTTCTTTCAAAATTTTAACTCAAAAAACAAATATAATTCGTCAATATCTGAAGAAGTTTCACGTTTCAAGTTATATACAAGATTTAGATTATCATACCTAGAGTTCTAGCTAGTTGGCAAAAAGAAACTACTTATTAGTATCAATATTAAAATTAAGTATGCAAAAATGAAAAAAAAATGAATTAAAATAACTACATTTAATTGATTTTTCGAAGCTTGTTTTAGCAACTAAAACAAATCTATTGGCTAATTTTAGTTTGCTTGTACTAGTCTAATGGCAAGTTCAAGCAAGTATTTTAGAGAGATAGGGAGAGGGATGCGTGAGATGAGGACAAATAGAATAGGAAAAAAAAAAAGATTTGGGAGTTATGATAAGGAATTGGCACATAATATATCAATAAACAAATATAAGGTTGAAGCCTGTCTAGTTACGTGGGTTTTGATAAGAAGTTACACTATATTCAATGAATTTAGCCTGTCTAGTTACGTGGGTTTTGATAAGAAGTTACACTATTATATTCAATGAATTTATCCTGTCTAATTACATAGGTTTTGATAGGAAGTTACATCATATTCAATGAATTTCTCCCATATAATTACATTCCTTGTTTTAATTTCAAAATTTTAAATAAATTAATTTATTTATTTTTTATTAAAAAAAATTAGATGCATCTAATGTATTTAGACAAAAATATCAAATAATTTTAATTTAAAAATCGAGTATTCAAATACTGCTTAATTTAAAATAAAAAAAAAACTGATCACATAATATGAAACGAAAGCTCTTATAATGACAACATTATGTGGTGCATTGACCATTATTGCATTCAGACCACAACTTTATTTGTACAAATGTGCAGTTAAGGGGCAAGGCCCTCATACTTTGGAATATTACAGTAGCACCCCTCTATATATTAATGTTAAGCATAATCTCCCCTTAACCCACCCCCATCAACTCATGCTAGTTCTTCTTTTAGCCCTATATAATGAAATTGGGTGGCCAAAACATCTCCATCATAACAAATTTTCTACGATATTCGATTATCTGATGTGCTATATTATCTTTTTTTTCCCTCATGGTTGCAGCTCAACCATGGAACAATACGCTATTAATGTTTCAGATCTAGCACGAAAGCTTGCTGAAATTTTAGCAGAGAAAATAGGGCATAAATCGACTTTCTTCGAAGAAAATTGCTTGCCCAATACTTGTTACCTAAGAATGAATAGGTATCCACCATGCCCGATATCTCCTCAAGTTTTCGGACTAATGCCACACACGGATAGTGACTTCCTCACGATATTGCACCAAGATGAAATCGGAGGGTTACAATTAGTCAAGGATGGGAAATGGATCGCCGTTAAACCAAATCAAGATGCTTTAATAATTAACATTGGAGACTTATTTCAGGTAATTTCCACGCATGGCTCACGCCCATAATGCTTCAAAAACAGACAAAAGAATTGTACCGAGAATGTTGGAAACAATTATGATTTGGGTTGAAAGAGTTCCTAAATGTGATAAAACTAAATCCCTCATGAATGGCACTTTTGAGGTTAAAAAACGTAGTACCAGATTGCGATATTACCTTATTTCTAAGGTCAAATATGTCGCAAAAAAATAAAATAAAATAAAATAAAATTGAGCGGTTTGATAATTATATTGATTGAAAAAGGTATATTAGTATAAGAATCTAACTATTACATTTGCATCTCTGAATACAAGAGAAATTACTTTGAAATGAAAATTATTACATATATTTAATAACATCAATAAAATGTCACATCTTGTTCTCTCAGTTTGGACTTAAAAGTGTAGAGATAGCCCTGCAAAAAATTAAGTGGACTAAATAAAGAACCGGTAATGCGAAAAAAAATTAAGTTTTCTAAGTGTGTTTTTGGATTTTAAGTTAAAATTTCAGAAAAAGGAAAAATATTTTTATTAATTTGCATATAATCAGGTTTATGTGATTTTATTATCGAGTTACATGTTGCGGAAATCGTTATGTCACCTCTTAATTAACGTCTACATATATATATATATTCAATGCAGGCATGGAGCAATGGTGTTTACAAGAGCGTTGAGCATCGAGTTGTGACCAATAATAGAGCGGAGAGGTTCTCAACTGCCTATTTCTTTTGTCCATCTTACGAGACTGTGATCAACAGTTGCGTTGAGCCTTCGATATATAGAAGCTTTAGCTTTAGAGAATATCGAAATCAAGTGCAAGAAGATGTCAAGGAAATTGGCCACAAAATAGGCCTCCCAAGGTTTCTTGTATGCTGATTAATACTATAAGCAAATATGGAATATTTTTTAACTAGTTAGGTTTCTTTTTTTAAGAAAATGGATATTACATAATTCTATGGAAATTGTATAGCAAATGAGGGTGCTAAGATACCTATTTTGGGTCACGTTACAATGGTGCTTTGATAATTAACTAGCTATAATGACTTAATTAAATAAATCATGTTTTCTCAATAGTGAACATGAGCTACACATCCATGTGTATTAACTTTTTGAGTTCATTTATGATTTTAATTAATTTTTTTTTTAAGTTTTCAATGTGTTATATGTCGATTGGAAGACACCTTGATAACTTGTCTTTTTAAGATCATAGTCTTTGTATTATCAAATGCATTTAGAATTTTATTGATTTTCAGCTCGTTTACCTCGTCACATGTCAATTGTTGCTCTGAGCTCGGATGTGTTCATGTGTTCTAATTTGCAATTAAGGGTTTTTAGTCTTCGAAAACGAGTGGCAATTATCTTAAAACTTCTATAATTTGGTCACCGTCAATCATATTTACGCTTGCAAGGAGACTCCTTAAAATTATATGGAATTTGTTGCTTCTAAAAATCATTTTTTAGGTTGTCTATGAGGAATTTCCAGACTGTTAGAAAACTTTCAGCCATAATTGTTAAATTTCATTCTGAAAAAATTATACAAACTAAACATCGAGTAGTAATATATTTCTAAGAATAAAACTTATTGAAAAGACAGTGTGAACCATATTGGAAACAGAGTAATATACCCATTTTGTCCCAACAACTAGCAACTAGCAACTAGCAACGAGATATTAAGAAATCAAAACAGAAATAAAAATAAAATTGTAGTGTGTTTCAATTTTCAATGATTCATTAATTGTTTCAACTTCATTCAATGTACCGTAAGATCTTTTATCGACGCGAAATCAAATCAAATCAAATCAAAAGTAAAATCAAATCAAATGAAAAGTGAGCTTCGTATTCTTATCAAAAAAGTTATATTTAATAATATTTTTTATTCTATAAAAATAATTTATTAAAAAAATAAGTCACCATCACCACAACTGAGATCACCAAAGGTCCGAGAATTTCTATACAATTCTCGCTGGATATTCCTCTCATTTGAGAAAAATGTTTCTTCAAGATTTTCTTTTTCTTTCAATTTTTAAGTAAATAAATCAATTTATTTATATTTAAAAAAAATATTTTTTGCATCTAGCTTAAAACTTTCAACTTATTTAGGTCAAAATAATAAATAAACTCGGTTTAAAAGCTAAGTAGTCAAATACTATATAACTTTTAAATCCAAAACCTATAAACTACAATTTATAAGATGCAACCAACAATTTGGGTGGCAACGAATAGGACTACTCGTGAGTATCTCGAGCTTGAATCGATAATTATTCGGTTTAAACTCGGCTTGTGAACTAAACAAGCAAGACACGAGTACATTGGCATACTCGATTTAAATTTCAAGTCAAACTCAAGTTGTGAACTACTCAACTCGTTATGTAAGACCCCACTTTATACTTTGTCGCATTTCAAACTTCTAATGTAATAAGTTGGTTCAATTATATTATTTTGAGGTAATAAGAATAAATGTAAGTTATTGAACCAAGTCAAGTTTAGTATTGAACGATGTTTTTTGACATATAGATGGTATTTTGAATGTAACTTTTAAATCATAAATCCAATAGAAGTTCATGATATACTGTTGAAAATATAATTGAATTCGCTACAACTTTGGTGCTTTGAGGAAATACCAATTCGGAGTGAACAATGGTCATAAAGGTATGGAAATACTCAAAAATATAGTTTTTCATTTTCTGGGTCTTTTCATCTGGACCAATGGTATTTCATTCGGACCAATTGGAGTTCGTCCGGATGAGAAGGGGTATATAGAGCCTTGTTCGAAGCCTGTCCATACGACCAATAGACCGTGGCACAGATCACAAATCTTAAAATTTTATCTTGCGTTTTGACAAATTAAATAGTTTACACATCAAAAAACACAAACATAGGAGGCAAAATAGAAATAGAGAGAGAAAATAGGGTTTGTGTCAAAACCCATTGATTCTTGGTGGTATATTGCTCGAATCGATAATCCAAGTGTGAATTTGAGTCCCTTTCTTCCTTTTTATCCCGTAGTGATAAATTTCTCTATAAGTCCTTCCGTGTCTCTTCGTGTCCTTTAGTTCGCAATCAATTCCTCATGTTTTTACCAATGAATTGTAGTTTAATTCATCAATTTAGAGTAAAATATACATATTTTACGTATAGGTATTTCTTGTTCGTCGATTTTCACAAAAGTCGATATCTAGGGTTTCCTCTCCGATTATTCTCGAGTAATTCCTATTGCATAATCACAAGTGTGGTTAGGCCCTTACTGTATTGTGATTAGAACCACAAATCTTTATGTATTTTTGTGCTTAATTTGCTTTAGTGTATTTATGTGCCCCAGTTGTACATTAGAATTTGGTGATATGGTGAAATCGTGTATTTGTGCATAATCTGAGAAAGATTTTAATGTGTTATTTGGAAAAATCGTGCATGATATATAATAATGTAAATAAAAGGTCGTACATTTGAGGATGTATTTGATAAACATGAGAAAGAGATGTTAACTTGTGAATAGTATGTATTGGCAAGTGGTATGAAACCATATTTGAAAAATGTGGAATAATGATATAATTGAGCAAATATGTGTATCTAATCTCGATATGATGGTATGCCCCATTGTGCATGTCTAATTAAGGGAGATGGTATACCCCGGGATGTGTGTCTAATTTCGACGAGATGATATGCCTCTTGGTGTGTATCTAATTTCGGGAATATGGTATGCCCTATGCTGTGTGTCTAATTTTAGGGAGATGGTATGTCTCATAGTGTGTGCTTTATTTTGGGGAGATGGTATGCCCCGTGGGTTGAATTTGAATTGTGAAGACTAATAGGGGTTAATTGAGGTACAAAGAGATGATATGTTTCTATTATGAGTATGTGCATTCTTTTAGATGATTTGTTGTATTGCATGTTGGTAGCGTTTTACTATTGTGTGGTATATAGTGGTTACTAGTTTTCAATTTAGTATTCCTAACCACCTATTTAGGACATTTTCCTATTGTGTTGTTTTCCCCATTTGTAAAACCCCAAGCAGGAACAAGAACTAATGGTCCAGGATTCAAGAATAGAGATATGTTTGGAGCTTACTTGAGGGGTTGTAGGTGGTTATTCTTGTATTGAGTATTTGACATTTTATTTGTTTCCGACAATTGTGCCTAGAGATGTTTTTCTTCAAAGATAGTTTTTAGTTGTTCAAATGGAAAATGGGCAATACTATTTTAAGCCCAAGATGATATTTTCAGTTAAAAATAACTACTTTTATTCGAGATTCTATTTAGCATTCCTGATGAGGTGATTACTCTTATTTGCATTGTGGTTTAAATCATATACTCGAGAGATGGTAAATTTTGGGGCGTGACAGTTTGGTATCAGAGCTCAGGGTATACAAACTATCTTGAGAATTGTTGGGTGTCGGGTTATGTGTCTTCGAGTGAGCTATGTCTAAAAGTTAGATAAGTATTTAGGAATTTGGATGTCTTATGTATTTTGATGTGCCTTGTATATCTTGTGTATTTTGGGTTTTTTCAATATAATTTGAGTATTTTTTTAGTCACATTTTTTTTGAGAAATATTTTCACTTGTAAAACCAGTGGGTTGTTTAAGGAGGAGGTTAACGTTTAGGTCCATGTTGGATAGGCATGGGATACCTTGCCGGTCTAACACAGAGCTTTACCTGTGGACAAGGTTGGACAACAAATCACTGTGATTTTCTTATCGTGGTTCTTTAATACTTAACCACAATGCGAACATGTGATTGATTCTGGTTGTCTACTATGACTTGATATCATAGTAATAAGATGTAGTTGAGTTAGTCGTAATACGAGTAGTAGTAAAAGTAGTCGTGGTGAGTGTAGAGGCGTTGTTCTTATACTGTGTGTCCATAAGGTGCTTCAACAAATACGTGTAAGCATTGAGCACTGAGCATTGCTGAGACAAAGCTTTAGGATTATTCATTTTTAGAATTTGATATATTGATGACGATGCATTCTAAGATTATAGCGAGAAGGCTTTGGCAACTGAAACTTCATCAATGAATGATAAGATAAAGATGCCGATGGGTAACTCGAAGGTAATTCCAAGTACAACTACAGTAGTAGAGGTGGCTAGGATTGCACCGATAGTAAGAATGGTTGGAGATAAAACTACGTGAAGTAATTTGTATTTTCTCCTACCTTAATTAAAAATTTAGGAGCATATTAGAGAAGCAGTTGAAGCTTATGTTAAATGAGTGGACCTTGAATATTCAGAAAAAGTTAAACATGTTTAAAGTTTCGGCGTAAATAATCCAATGGTAGCAGATTTGTGGATCTTAAGGGTGAGACGTGATTACAATACCCTGAAAGCATTGATAAAGTAGTGATGGTGATGGTAGATACCTTCTAACTTGAAAAGGAAAGAGAAAAAAGGTGCACACAAACATTTTGGGAGTATGTAATTACTAGTTGAATTACAAGGTGTTGTCTTTCGAGGGTATCTCTCTCTAGAGACACAACGTGATGAAAATGAGGATTTATCCTTGCACTGAAATTTAGGTACTTTCCTTTCTTTTCTTTCTTTGATCCTTCACCGTATCTTATATCGGAGTTGAGTATTCTAATTCTCATGTATTACCTTTGGATAGCGGTGTTTATTCAAGGTCTCATCTCATAATATTGTTTAACTATGAATCGTAATTACTATTCTGAATCTTACCTTGTTTTCTTCATTGATGTCTTAGTATCAGATTCAATCGCGGAAAAGGAGTAGTTATCCTTATCTCAATGTAGTAGCCGAGATTGATCGGTTTTAGGTCGTGTTACTTCTGAAGCTCGATAGCTTTATTCAATTTGTGGACAAGTGAGATGCGTTGTTATTGTGAAGTCATTGAGTTTAGAACCGAAGGGTTCCAATATATCTATGTTTATAGATATACAACAAGGTATTTTTGTTGTTCCTCGTTTTATCTATCATCGTTGCTTTATATGATTTTCGATCTGTGTTTCTAGCGTGACCTTCTAGTTTTGGATAGATCGCTGATATTTTGAGCATGGATTGGTTTCCATCCAATCATGCCAAAATTGTGGGTAGTCATGGAAGGGTTATACTATTCATTGAAGAAAGAAAATATTTTCGGTGTGTGGGTGAACGAATATAATTCGTGAATTTCTGCGAGGCTAGTTGGAGATGTACTCAACTATCTGCTTGGCAATCTTTACATTTTTGAGACCGCGGGGCACATTTCAAGTTACCTCGGTAGTTTTGTGAATTTTGTTGGGGTGTTTCCAGAGGATCGTTGGGAGTTCATTATAAATCTTGTTCTGGATACGAGTCTCACGTACATGGCTCTGTACGTCTGACGTCTACCAAGCTAATAGAGATAAGGGCTCAGCTTGAAGATTCCTTATGGGATTTAGTGTGGGGTTGGTAAGGTATTTGGCTATAAGCAAGTTTTTTGCTTTGCGTATAGTTGTAAAGACACTTGAATTGGAAACTTTAGTAATACAGAGTTTTTTGTGGACTATGTAGTCAAGATCATGAAAAATGAGCATGAGTCTTAGTGGAATCGAGAATTCTATAAGATTAAGAGGAAATAGATAACATGGAATATACCACTAGAGGTAAATTGTTTTGAAGATTGGGATACAAGTGAGATAATGAGTTTTTGAATCATTTTAATGATCGAAGTATAGAAGAGATAAAGTTTTAGGCCGTTTAATTTTATAGACGTAGCAAAAGTTCAATGGTGATAATAAGGGTAAGTAGTAAATGAGAGATATTTAGATCAATGAATAAATTGGCAACGAGAGTTATTGAGACATGTAAAAAGTATGCGAGAGGAAAGGAGTATATTGAGCCTTCAGAGAGGTATTTTTATAGTCACCAAAGTAATTGAGAATGAGAGCTAATGAGTAAGTCGGGATGCAAAGCGATAAAGTTGAACATAAATTTAGGTAAGAATTGTGTATATTTGGCCAATATTTTGGTAACGATTGATGAGAGATTCGGATGGTGAGAGTCGAATGAATATGCGAATAATAGAGATGTTTGAGTATGAGTGGTAAGGAATATGAGGATAGGGAAAAAATATGTGGAGAATAATAAGTGGTATAATTGAGCGTTGTTTGAGCATGAATATCTTAACGAGTGGTTGGATATAGGAATTATAAAAATTTGTTAGGAGTAAGTAAGTTGGAAGTGGAATGAGTGTAATAAATGCACAAATAGAGCAAAAAAGAAAAAAACTAATAATAATAATATGGTACATTAAATGATTTAGGATATTTGTGTTCGGAGTGTTCCATTTATAGAACTAAATAATATGGTGAGTTGTGAAAACATAGTGAAATGTGCGATAAAGTAAATAGGAATAAATACAAATTAATGGCATTGAGGAGTTGAGGATGAGTTGTCATTATGGATGGCGTAATTATTTCAGAGATGATTTTGTGGCTTTTGAAGATAAAGTCGACTAACATGAGGAGGTTTTAATTCCATGGGATATTGGAATGCGAGATGTGGAGAGGAGGGATGAGATAAAGTAGTGTATAAGTTACTGGAGCGAATATCTTGTAGACACTAGTAGAATTATGGGAAGATAGAGTATGGATTGGAAGTATGTGCCGCTGTGGGTATTTTGGAGATATTGTTAGCTTAAGTTATAGGCTATCTTGTGTGGTTGGATGTTGTCATTCTAAGTGTGAGAAGAAAGTAAAGTGTTATTGAGTGGAAACCAATATGAATAACGGGCGTGTGTGTGATATGAATATGTTGATGTAGTTTGATAGTAGAAATAGAAGACACTTAATACCTTAGAATTGAGTAGTGGAAGTATCCTTGAGTGAGAACATAATGACCTTGGAGATCATTTGGTCATGCATTAATTGGAAAGTGTGATATTTACTTGGATTTGAAATTAAGATTTGAATGGATTATGGGGATAATATTGGCGTATGCTAAAGTGAAGACGTTGTATGAATGTGGTTATATCAATCGAGATACTGATTTTAAGGTAAAAACACGATGAATTGAGTTGAATCATTAATACAACAGTTGGTGTTCGATAAGTGGTATTGACAAAACTTGAGACCTTATATGTTTTATAGGATGATTATGATGAATGATGATTAATATTTTAGAAAACAATGTGATAACATGAGTTTATGAAGAAATGATTGAAATATGTAATGAGAGATTGATGATGGTGGCCTAGACGTATACTAGGGGAGCAAGTGGAGAATGTAACAAATGAGCAAATCATCGTGATAATGTCTTACGATGAAAAAAAATTGATGCCTATTGTGTGTGTTCTTTGGATGCATCACGAAATTGAAGAGGCGATATGGGAATGGGAAGAGGAAATAAAACATAGATATCATGACTTGTTCACAAGTGTGAACTAAAGTTTGGGGATGAAATTTCTTTCAATGGGGGAAGAGCTGTAACACACCACTTTATATTTTCTCGCATTTTGAAATTCTGATGTAATAGGTTGGTCCAATCTTATTATTGTGAGGTAATAAGAATAAATGTAAGTTATTGAACCAAGTCAAGTTTAGTATTGAACGATGTTTTTTGACATATAGATGGTATTTTGAATGTAACTTTTAAATCATAAATCCAATAGAAGTTCATGATATACTGTTGAAAATATAATTGAATTCGCTACAACTTTGGTGCTTTGAGGAAATACCAATTCGGAGTGAACAATGGTCATAAAGGTATGGAAATACTCAAAAATATAGTTTTTCATTTTCTGGGTCTTTTCATCTGGACCAATGGTATTTCATTCGGACCAATTGGAGTTTGTCTGGATAAGAAGGGGTATCTGGAGCCTGTCCACAAGATAGACAGACAGTCAAACAGATGGTGAATCTTAAAATTTTATCTCGCATTTTGATTAACCAAATAGTTTACACATCAGAAAACACGAATATGAGAGGCAAAATAGAGAGAGAGGGAATAAGGTTTGTGCCAAAACCTATTGATTCTTGGTGGTAGATCCCTCAAATCGACGATCCAAGTGCGAATTTGAGCATCTCTCTTCCTTTTTGTCGCTTAGTGATAAATTTCTCTATAAGTCCTTCCGTATTTCTTCATGTCCTTTGGTTCACAATCAATTCCTCATGTTTTTACCAATGAATTGTAGTTTAATTCATCAATTTAGAGTAAAATATACATATTTTACGTATAGGTATTTCTTGTTCGTCGATTTTCACAAAAGTCGATATCTAGGGTTTCCTCTCCGATTATTCTCGAGTAATTCCTATTGCATAATCACAAGTGTGGTTAGGCTCTTACTGTATTGTGATTAGAACCACAAATCTTTATGTATTTTTGTGCTTAATTTGCTTTAGTGTATTTATGTGCCCCAGTTGTACATTAGAATTTGGTGATATGGTGAAATCGTGTATTTGTGCATAATCTGAGAAAGATTTTAATGTGTTATTTGGAAAAATCGTGCATGATATATAATAATGTAAATAAAAGGTCGTGTATTTGAGGATGTATTTGATAAACATGAGAAAGAGATGTCAACTTGTGAATAATATGTATTGGCAAGTGGTATGAAACCATATTTGAAAAATGTGGAATAATGATATAATTGAGCAAATGTGTGTGTCTAATCTCAGGACGATGATATGTGTAACGTCCCAGAATTTCTGAGCGAATTTTTCGCATTTATAATAATATTATAGAATCATATAATATTATTATTGCATTATTATAGAACGAAAGTGTACAAAGTGTTGTAGAACGAAGTCTGAAGATTACCAAAGGAAGTATACAAATTATTTATATGATTATAAAAGTGTAAAAGTAAGAAGATTATGTCGCATTGGTGTAGAATGTGGTTAAATGTGGAGACATTTGTTTTATAGTGTAGTTACGAGACGTCGAATCTTTACGAGGTTTAGCGTGTGCGTGGTAGTATTAGAATAGCATGCCATATGTTATAGAGAAATTGAAGATGGTCATGAAGTGTTTGAAGGATGTGAGTGTTGGTTATCATGGTGAGAGTTTTAGAAGTTTGAATTTGGTTGAAGAGCAGTTTTAGACCTGAGTACCAACACATAGGATGTGGGTATTTGTACAAGAGAGTACCGGTACCTAGAGGTTGAGTACCGATACATAGAGCTCCATTTTTAGTTGAAGAGCTTACTGGAAGCCGGTACACTAAGGAGTGCACTGGTATACAAACCTCCATTTTTTGTTGAAGAGCTCACTGGAAACCGGTACACCAAGGAGTGTACCGGTACATAGACCTTCAGTTTTGGTTGAAGAGCTAACTGGAAACTGGCACATTAAGGAGTATACTGGCACACTGATTTTCTAGTTTTGGTTGGAGAACTTACTGAGAGCCGACACACAGAAAGGTATATCAGTACACCGGGGTACCAGTACCCCAAACCTATATACCGGTACACCCAGTTAGCGTGGAAAAAGGTCATGGATCCCATTACTTTTTGACTTTATAACACACCTTTCTCCCTATTACCGTTATTTTCGAAAAAAGAGAGAGGATAAGTGATCTTGAAGTTTGGAGGTGAGGTTTGATCTAGTTCCCGAAGGCGGATCCAAAATTTATGAGTAGATTCTTGATCCTTGAGCTTAAAGATCATTTTGAGGTAAGTCACCAAATTTGTCTTGTTCGTTCATGATACCTCGATTTCCGTACGTAGTTCATACGTGAAGTTAAAGTCTATTTTCTTTATCCTCGTGCTTAGTAGATCATCTTTATTTGTATGTTCGAAGTGATTCGAGTTCGATTAATAAATCAAATCGAAGATTTGGGGCTTTTTGAATAATAGCTCTTAAAAGTGTTTAAGCTTCATAATAGGTACGAGTAGCCTACAAAATAACAATATACGCATGAGTTTATGTGTGTACCTTATATGTGAATTTTACGAACTCGTAGTATAATTCATAGAAGTTGGATTGGAGATGAATTGTAGTTGTATGAAGTTGTTATATGAAGTACGAAGCATGTTTAGAATATGATTAAATTACATTGTCGTTGTTTGACATTTATGCATTGAAGTGGCATTATATGTGTTTTAAACTAAAGAAGCATTTTGATAAACGAGAAGTTTGGAAACGATTTTTCTTAAAGAAATTGAAGTTTGAAAATGAAATTTTCAAAAGAAGCAAAGAGAAGAACTTGAAATTATATGAAAGAGCGATGCTCAATCTTATTCTAGAAGTAAAGAATGAAGTTTAATTGTTAATTTTTGCAGTTGTAAACATGATTATGTTTTAAAGGAAGTTGCATTTCATTCATGGAAGTATAAATTCATTTTCCATTTCTTTT
>MKEJ01018992.1:0-20540 GCA_001753735.1 Embelia ribes
TCAGTATTTATTATTTTTGCACCTCTAACAATTCGTAGTAGCGGTGCAAGCTAGTTGGTGGCTGTGATCCTGAATCGGAAGTCTTCAGATGGAGGTTCGAGTTGGAGTAAAATTGAAGATTGGAGGCTTTAAAATCATATAAAATCAAAAAATGATGCTAAAATTCTATTCTAGTAGGGTTCAAGATTAAATATAAAAATTCCTCATCCTATAATATCGGAGATTGGATTATTATTAGTTAGTTTGTTTGTTTTTTTTAAATTATGAGGGCTATAGTTTCCACTGTAGCTATATAGCTCCATTTAAACATGTTTACTAGTTTTATAGTTGAACTGGATAAACTCAAATGGTAGATCCTATTTGCCCTCTTAAGTCACTTGGTGCAATACGATTCGGGTTACAACTTACATGGGAAATAAATTTTCAAACTCAGTTTTAGCTATTAATTTTTAATCAAATTGTCGTTCAAATGACAAACCGAGAATGTATTGGAAACGGGTTTGTTGGACTTGGAAGCTCCCGGAGATCAAATCTTTAATCTTTAACATGATCATAGAAGACAACCAAGCCTATAATGAATTCGCTTAGTTGCATCTTTAAAATATAGAATATACTTTTTGTTAGATTCGGAAAAGTATAATTTTAAGTATTAGCAGGAACGGAGCCAGAAAATCCCGTTTAGGAGGGTTGAGATTTATTTATTGTTATTAGTTGTGTTAATCTTCTCATTATTTATCAAAAAATAAAAAATAACTAATGCCCATTTTTATTTCTTTATTTTGAAATTAAAATTATAGGTTTTTTTTTTTAATTTCTTTATAAAAGTAATTAGTTATGGAAAATAATTACAAATATATTGTTTCAAAAAATCTATAAATTAAATAAAAAGATTGAAATATTAATTCATTTATTTATGACTTATTTAGATTGAAAACAAGCCCAACCTACAACATTAAAACTAAAATCATTTTTATTGATAGCCCACTCACAGAATAACTCATTTATTTTTAAGAGTATGCCCCAACCCACAAGAGTTTAAACAACCAAAAGGAAAAACCTAGCAGGCTAATTTGTGGTTTCAACCACTAACCTTTTGGTTATGGCAAACACAATATACAAACTCAGTCACGTAAGACTACTCGAAAATTAGATACATATATAATATATAACTATATTCTAAAAGCAAGGGAGGGCAATTCCCCACCTTGCCGTTGCCTCCGTTCGTGAGTATTATTCATAAATATTATATGTGTGTTTGGCATAAAATATAAAAAAAATATAAATATATATATTTTTATTGAAAATAGAAAAAATTAGTTAATAAGAGTATAAAGGTGGTGAAAATTACACTTTTCTGTAAACAAAAATATACAATTCTATACTTTTATAAAAATAAACTTTTGGCACTTTTAAGTTAAAAAAAAATATATATATATACTTTTATTGATACAAACAAAAATTATTTTTTGCTTTTAGTTAGTAATAAAAACGCCAGAATAATACTTGCTGCAGAGGCAACATGGTGGTGTAGCTTGTGCTCTGCAGTGGTGTAGCTTTCGTTCTGCAGTGTGGGAATTGGTTTAAATTTGAAGATTACTAGAAACTTATGACTAAAATTTTATTGAGTCAACATTGTATTATCAGAGGTTAATTATCATTCCACAAGTAGCCAGTGAGGTGGTAACCCATACATTGGGATTTGGGGCATTGTTACTTACTAAGAATAGTAAGGTTATTTAATTAGGTTATTTTAATTACTTATGAATTAGAAATGAATTAACAATTTTTTTGCGGGTAACCAAGAGGCTAAAGCCAAAGGAAAAGAAACAAACAACATAAAAGAAAAGAAATGATCTCGAAAGACTCTCCGTCATGAATATTATCCCACGGTCCAATACGTAAAACCAATTATTATTCCGTAGATAAAAATAAAATAAATTATGCTAAGTCACGGTTTCCTTTAAAATTTATAGGGCCATATTTCATTGTTTTATGTTATTTCCGAGCTTTCTCTCTCTTTCTGGGCCAGAATCAAATTTTTTCTGGGTGATCCAACACGTTTAATGTGTTTTCTGTCGTTAATGTTAAATTAAAATTAATAAAGAGTGTGTGTGTGAAATAAATTGAAATGTCTAGGCTCGTTGACGGAGAAGTTCCACGTAATTAATGAAATGTCTTGGGGCGTAAGTGTAATATGACCAAACCTTTTATACTCAACAGAGAGAGAGAGAGAGAGAGATTGCAATGGCGGCAGTGAGGTTAGCAGTAGCCATGAGAGCTCTGCACAGATGGTCACCTCTACGCTTCAATCCTCCACCACTTCCCCCCCGCCGAGGTCACGTCCTCCACGTCAGGACGTTCTCCGCCGCCTTGTCACCGCCGTCCACCGCCGTCGTCTACGACCACCAAGGCCCTCCCGACTCCGTCACTAAGTTCATATCTCCCTCTCTATCTCTCTCTGCACACAGAATTTTGGTGTTTTTTTTTTTTTATAATTTTGGGTTCAATTGCATGGATGGATTTATGAGTTTGTTTCGAGTATACATTCCCCGACAATAGTTTCGTGTCAAAAATTTTCTTTGTAATTTTAGAATTAGTTTTTCAGTGTAATTTTTTTTTTTTGTTTCAGCCTCCCATCAATAACACACACACACATACGTATATGCTGGATCCATCCTTGTTCGTTTGGTTACGGCTTTTGAGCCTAAACAAATTTTATAAGAAAGAAATTGGATGAATTCAACTTATTTTGGAATAAATATCAATTAAGTTCAGCTAAAAGTTGCGCAACCAAATGTATTCCAGCTTATCAGTAAAGAAGCAGAAGCACGTGAGCTTAAAAGCTACAACGAAATGAACCTTTTATAGTCTATTTAGTTTTCAGGAGAGAATAATTGTTAGGGCTTATAAGAAAACTCTGTAATGATTATTGAAATTTGTGCAGAATAGTGGAGATTCCGCCGGTAGAGATGAAAGAGACCGACGTCTGCGTTAGAATGCTTGCTGCTCCCATCAATCCCTCTGATATCAACAGAATCGAAGGTTTTGTTGCTTTTTAATTATTGTCTGCTAGTATGAAGCTTGTGCGATCAAGTGACGGAGCTATGTAGCAACATTGAGGAGCTACTAACCCTATATTTTAGTTTAAAATTTTGATGTATGTAGTTTTAGCCCCTTGGTAGACTTTCTTTATGATTTTTTGTTTAGCAACCCTCATTCACAATTCTTGTCTCGGCCCCTGTGTGCAATGATAGTGATTTAGATCCCGCATGTATTCTTGTACCTCTAACTCTTTATTATCAACCGGCACTACCAATTAACTTCTTGACATCTTTCCCCTAGAAGAACAGCCTGACTGTATGGTACAAGGATTTCTCGTGGGAAAATACAATGGTAAGGTTTCACATGAGAACAGCAATTTCTTTTTGTCCCATTTTTGGGTGATGAATTCTTATACCAAACGGAGCCAAATAAAAAGTTAAATAAATAACTGTATTAGAGACATGAGTACATAATGAGTACAACTTTTAGTTTTAGCAAATTAAGATAAGTTCTTTTACATTTCCTTGCCCAAAACTATGATCCTAGAACATAACCCTAACACATGCAATACAAACTTGCGCAAAAAGAAGAAACACAACCAATAAGGGTAGTATGTACACGGGTATCCTTGAAGCCATAAAGAGCTAAAGCCTTGAGATGCTCCCAGTCAATCCCTCTATCGCACACCATAAGCACTTTCACACCATAGATTAGTACACAATACACTATTTCTATAGACAATCATCCAATGATTTACTAACCAACACAATTGATCTTGTCTAGTGGCTGTGGAAGCTTGAATTTTCTCTATTGAATTGGATTTAAATTTGCAAAAGTCAACTTAACCATACGGATATTGAATCCTAGATCGGAGTTTTCTTGCAGCACCCCAAATTCAAAAGATTAATACTCCTGTTTGCTGCTTCTTATGTTCCTTGATTCTCAATCAATATTTGTCTAGGGTTTGATCAATTTTAAACTGAAATGAAAATATGCAAAGTTGAGTTGCTTTCGTTGGGAAAAAGGGTAGAGTAGATTGGGTGACAGGAAAGGGGGAAGGGTGTTGAGGCAAAGAGAGAGTAGCCTCAAGCATATCTGCTGCTCCCTTTTCTGTGTTTATGCCCTTCTCCTTTTTTCTTCCAATTTGTTGCTGATGTGGCAAACGGTGAATACCACTTTTCTGTATGAGTTGTGGTCCTGTGCATATAGTTTTGTATGTTCACCATCGTTGTATATAAAATGTATGTGTATTTCGATTTTCCATTAAATAAAAACAATTTGATGGAAAATATAAAGTCACATGCATTATATATACACGACTGTGAACTTTCAATTAATAGCAGTGTAACTACCAAAGACAACAATCCCAACATTTGAATTCTCAAGATTCAACACCCTTGAGTTGAACTCTCTTTAAATTACTGATTTGATGCATCGTGATATGATGATCGATATCTTCGTCGGAGTGATGACCAGATGAGCATCCTATTATGTACCAAACAGACATTAGAAGCCCGATGTCCGTATTAGCGGCTTTGTCATTATTCTTATCGTTGTGGTTTACTGGGGCATGTCATGGCCCATACATTTATATGCATATATGTATATATATTGTGTTTATTGTAGTGCAGTTGTATTCTGTGAAATGAGGATTCCGTCAGGTTGTCTTTTGTTTTTCTAAAGAAAATTAGATGGACTAGTACAAATTAATTGTGGATTTATTTTCAGTCAAAAGTAATCACATAAGAGTAGCTGATAGCTTTAATGTTATATACTTGCATTGTCATTTAGCTTCAGGGAGAGTCATGTAGGGGTGGTTATGTGTTACAAAATTGAATTGTTATGGACTGGACTATCGGTATGAAGACTACTTATGGAACTTTTATGATGATTTACTTGTCTATGAAGTGGTGATTTAAACTCTGGACTAATTACCCCTTCCCTCAGAAATATTAGACTCGTAATTGATGTTTAAACGATAAACATATAGGAGAATGGACCTGGACTGACAAACAAAGGCCCTTGTGTGCATAAACGATGTGGTACCAGTGCTGATGCAATTTTTCGGCACTCTTGTTGACTCAAGGAGCCCCCATAAAAGTGCCTCGGATTGCGGACTTTCCCAGTCCATATCAATTTCTACATGAACAATAATGTTTGTGAAGCATTTTCCTAAATGATGATTATTAAAGGGGAGAGGCATCCAAGCATAAGCATGTGCAAGTGCAGTAATTAGTTATTACGATAAAAGTTATAGGGTTATCTGAGCATTGCAATAAACGTGGTAGTTGTCATGTATGAGTTACTCATAGGTACCAGCATAACTATGCATCTTAAACACTACCGTTGTTAATTTTTGGGGGCAATATTGAGGCATAGCATCTCCTCTTTGAATAATATATTTTCTATTGCAGGCGTTTACCCTGTTAGACCAACAGTGCCAGCGGTTGGAGGGTATGAGGGTGTTGGAGAGGTTCATTCCTTGGGATCTGCAGTAAAGGGGTTCTCTCCTGGTGACTTGGTTATTCCATGTCCTCCTACCTCTGGTAACTTAATTAGTCTAAAGTTCTAATATATGTTACTCATCTATTATGCTTCTTAACACTAGGTGTAGCTAAAAGTATTGCTATTCATGGACTGAAATAGACGTCACTAGATGGAGTCATTTACTAGAAAGAGGAGAGGAGACAGATAGAAGGAGAAATAGAAAATGAGTCCATATATTAGAAGAATATGGATGTTTGTTTTGCAAGTATAGACTTGTAAGAGAAAGAACACTCAAATGCTAAGATCATATATGTATAAAGATGAAAAGAACTTTGGTGAGGCGAAATGTTTTTGAGCTGTCAATGGTTCATTGCAGCATTTGTCAAAAATAAAGTGCATACCCCTACTAGAGTACAAGCTGCACCACAGAAAATGTGATCAACTTAGCATACGCTTTCATATTTAAAGTTGAAGTTCACAGTACATGATATACTTTCTTACTGTATAGGTACATGGCAGACATATGTCGTGAAAGATCAGAATGTTTGGCACAAAGTTGACAAGTCCACGCCTAAAGAATATGCTGCAACAGTTTTTGTCAATCCATTGACTGCACTTAGAATGCTAGAGGACTTTACCACTTTAGAATCAGGTTTGGCTTCCTTGTTGAAGTCGTTTCCTCTTGTGATTTCCACCTCTCCACTTCTTATGAACATTGAATAGGAGAAACCATCGTGCAAAATGGGGCAACAAGCATCGTGGGGCAATGTGTTATTCAACTCGCTAGAAATCGAGGCATCCACAGCATAAATATTATAAGAGACAGGTTATTGCAAACTATCACATTCTAATATAGGAACTTCATTAGTTAAAGGAATTCATATTTCTCAAGATTGAAATTCACTTTTAGTCTCATCCCCGAGGATGCATGATGTATGGACCCATCGGTATTGAGTTTGAGTGCTAATTCTTCCAGTAATCGTGATTTCTTTGCTCAACCTTTTAAGCTTTTTGTTTCTCTTACTCAATCCTTCTCTTTTCCCTATGGTTCATTCATATTCTTTTCTCCTGAATCCGTGGTGACTAGCTTATGCCATTTACTTTGTCTTATTACAGGGCTGGATCAGATGAAGCGAAAGAGAAACTCAAGAAACTTGGGGCAGATGAAGTATATACAGAGAGCCAACTTGATGTGAAAAATGTCAAAGCTCTGTTCGTATGTTTTTTTCCCTTTCTAATTTCTCAAAGCACAAAAGTATTGAAGGTGTTTTATGGATGCATCTTGTACTTTTACTTTTTTCCATTGAGTTGTCTTCCACCTTTGCTAGTCGTTCTCACATCTCATTACTTTATAGGCTAATATACCCAAACCCTCTCTAGGATTCAACTGTGTTGGAGGCAATGCTGCTTCCTTGGTTCTTAAGCTTTTGAGGTCAGATCGTCAATGTCATGGACGTCTATATTTCTTTTTCTAAATCCATTGTCATATTGAGAAACTGAGTTCTCATCCGTTGATCATATTGTTTTCAGTGACGGGGGAACCATGGTAACATATGGCGGTATGTCTAAGAAACCTATAACAGTGTCAACTTCATCTTTCATTTTCAAGGTAAGCTGTGAATAGTTTTGTTACTTTTATTGAGAAGGTTTTTCAGTGAGTTTTGTTTCTCTGTTCCATATAACACATAGATGTTGACTTGAAGATTGTCATCCTACCTTTATGAATATGCAGACTACTGAGTCCTGCCTTTTACAATGTATTTTCAAGAATTGCAAGCTCCTAAGATTTGAAGACTAGTTTATATCTCTTCTTCCTCTTTATAGAAGTAGTTTGGGAGAAATTTGGGATTGTGAAAGACCAAATCTGGTTGATTGTCTTTTGAATTGATCATGTAACATCTTTCTTTCATATATATATATATATACAGGATCTTAGATTGAGGGGATTCTGGTTGCAAAAATTGATGAATTTTGATAAAGCTGCAGAGTCTAGACCCATGATTGATTACCTGTTGAGCCTGGTGCGTGAGGGAAAATTAAAATACGAGTATGTCTTCATTTCTCTCTTTTTCTGCCCTTTGTAATATTCTTTAAGTTAATTTGCTTGCTACCGTGTTAAACTGTCAGGCCAATATTAGTCTTCTACTTTTTAACTGGCTCCCTCACTCGTGGCCTCAAATCTCAACTATAACCAGTCAATTTAAAGTAATGAACTGTTACTTTGCTTGCTTGGTTTCTGTCCAATAAAGAAACTTTGCCTCCTTGGCTATCATTTCGAATTTATTTTTGCTACTGTCATCTTAAAGAATAAGATATTTGCTAATTGTGGACATAATTCAAACTTGAAATTTGAAACTCATCCCTGTAAAAATTTCCATTGCAAGCAAATTTTAATGTGTGACACATAACCACTCATGGATTTTGGAAAAAATTGAGAAACAAGGTTTTGTGGTGAGGCGTCCCATTCAAGGGACTCAAGACGTGCTTTTGCAAACACTATGAAAGTGTTGGGCATATTCAGAAGAAAAGCTACTGCATCCTGCAGAACAAGCTTATGATAATATTTCTCAAATATACAGAAAATGTAAACCATAATTCGTTGGTCTTACTGTTTCTGACCAATTGTTTCTTCTTGTTTGTATGGAGCATTTTTTCGTTGTCTCAACTCTGACATCTATCATTTTCCTGATGGTGCAACACTTGCTGAATTCCTGCTACTACATTACTACTGCTGCTTCAAACTTTCGTCTTCTTTTTCTTTTTGATAACTGATGCTTCCATTAAAACTTGGGCATCGTCTTAGTAGAGATTAATCGTTATTGCTTTCCAGTGATAATTACAATATATATATATATATATATGTTGCTCTTTGTCAGGATGGAACTCACTCCTTTCAATGACTTTCACATTGCATTGGACAAGGCCCTCGGAAAACTAGGTAGTCAACCTAAACAAGTCATCGAATTCTAGGCCTGAAAGTTATCCGAAGGAATATGGTGGAGTCTGCTTGCGCTTTGTGGAGCATAATCTATTGTAGAAGAGTATTCAAGGAAAGAAAGATCCAAATCATATCCTTATTTTCTTTTTTTCCTTTTTCTTTTACTTGTAGAGCAGAAGAAACTTTTCATTTCTACTGTATCTTCTGCATCGAATGCCCGCAGTCAAGGTTGGATCTACGAGTGCTGATAATTTGGGAAAAGAGTCTTGCAGCTTATTTAGCCAACCCAATTTATTGGAAACTAAGAGCATTTGCTTCAGATCCTTTTAACATATTCTCTAAAATACAAAATAAAAAAATATTATATTTCTCTTTACAAAATTTATATTTCTTACCTTCTGCATCATATTATTTGTCATATTTTCTATTACATTAAAATATTAATTTTTAATTATTTCTGACTTAAAATTGCAAACATACCAATACATTTAATTGCGAAATATTAACCATTTAATTATTTATTAATAAGAAAATATTATCATTTATTAGCTTTAAATTTCTAATTCTAATTATAATTTTATTTATTAATTTGTTATATGAATAAAAAATTATAAATAGAATTTCTCTTTAAACAAAGAAGGAAAGGGAACAAAGAAGAGAAAGGGAATATAGGTGTGATGAAATAGAAGAAAAATATGAATAACAAATTTTATAAAAATTTATTATATAAATGATAAAATAATAAATAGAATGGCTTAATAAAAAACTGTTATTTCTGATTGTTAAACATTAAATTTTTATAATATAAATATTAATTTAATTTTTGATAAATATATTGTGTAAATATTAATAATTTCAATTATATGTATATTATGTAATTTAAAAAATAATATTGTCATAAATACTAATAAAAATTATAATTATTTATTTTTTAAATATTAAAATTATTTTCTATATATTTAAAATTTTAGTTTATATATCATTTAGTAGTTTGAAGTTCAATAATAACCACTATATAATGCTGGATCAAAAAGAAAAGTTGCCTATTCGGTTACCTAAAATACAATAATTGCTCTTTCCTTATTTAGCCAACCCAACTTTGTTAAATATGCGTGCCTTGCCTGCAGTCAAGGTTGGGTCTAATGGCAATTGCATCAAATTTTCCTATACGAGCTTATTTTTCTATTTTACGAGAAAGCTAGGGCAGAACAACATTTTACCGTCACTATCATTAGTACTATAATATAATGACTACTATAATCGGTATGGTCACCATCGAATATATATTTATTATCGGTAGTACCATTTGTATAATATTTATTTTTTTAATGCTAAATATATTATATTTTCTTGTATGTATATATATTTTTTGATGCGAAATTCAAAATTATATTACATTTTTTTAAAATATGACGCTAAATATATGATTAAAATTTTAAAGCATTTCATTTATGACTTTTTATTTTATGTGTAATAAATTGTTATAAAGATGGTATTACGGTGCATAGTTACCTAAAATGCATAGTTATTTTCTTGTATGCATATATATTTTTTGATAATCAAAATTTAGTGTGAAATTCAAAAATATATTACATTTTTTCAAAATATGACGCTAAATATATGATTAAATTTTTAAAGCGTATCATTTATGACTTTTTATTTTATGTGTGTGATAATTTGTTATAAAGATGGTATTACGATGCATAGTTAAGCTTAAAAACTATCATTGGTAATGTTATGATTATCATTTTACGTGGTAATTGATAAATATTTTAAAAATATTATATAATGTGATAGTACACGGTAGGATGACAATTTATACCATTACCACCGATGCTCACCCGTATCAAAGAAATATTATTTTTTGGTACTGCATCATATTATCTAATGATTACTTAAAATGAAAAATTTATAAAATAGTTCTCCAAATATAAAGTACAACTATTAATTAATAGAACACATAAAATTAATATATTTTCATGTCACATCATTTCACTATTTATTTAAAAAATTAATACATTATCTCTCCACTCACTCCACTAATATTAATTAAAAATAAAAATATAATATAAGTATTTAAAATAATTAAATAATAATTATAAATTTAATATTTAAAAATAACATGGAGCTTAAAACTACTAAATATGACAAATAAACTAAAACTTTAAGTGTATACAAAATAATTTTAATAGTTAAATAAATAAATAATTATAATTTTATTAGTATTTATCTAAAAATATTAGTTTTTAAATTATATAATTGAATTTAATTTTTAACATTTAAACTATATATTTATTAAAAGTAAATTTAAATTTTATATTATAAAAATTTAATGTTTAATGCTAAGAAATAGTAAATTTTTATTAAGCTATTCTATTTATATTTCTATTATTTATATAATGAATTTCTATAAGATTTCTTATTTATATATTTCTTTTATCCCATTATTTCTATTCCCCTTTTTCTTCATTTGCTTAAAAGAGATTTTATTTGTATTTTTTATTTATATAACGGATTAATAAATTAATTAATTATAATTATAAATTAAAACTAAAAAATAATAATATTTTTTTATTAATTCATAATTAAACAAATAATATTTCATAATAAAATGTATTGTTATATGTGGAATTTTAAATGTGGAATGATAAAATATATGAAAATAATATTTTAATACAATAGAAAATGTAATAGATAATCTAATGCAGAGAGTAGAAAATAAAAATTCTGTAAAATAAAAATAACTCTTTTTAGGAAATTAGTAAGAGAATTTGATACAAAATGCTCGGTTGGATCTGCATCTCTACTTTTCACTTCTTCCTTTTCTAGTACTATGTTTGTATTGGCTGGTAATTACCTTAATAGTGTGAAGATGAAAATAGGAAGTGATGATGAAAAGTAATGATGTATATCATTCTCTGAGCTAATGTAGTCCACTTTAGTTGCATGCTGCTACTGCTGAACCTTCACAAAAATGAAACTTTTGGTTACCTTGATCTTCCCAGTACATAGAAGCCAAGTTTTTTCTTTTTTCCAGAAAAAGATCATTTCGCGGTACAGGCTTGTATCCTGCAGTATGTGCAAGAGCTCAAACAAGGATCCTGTTAGAATTTTCAAAAACCGAACCAGAGAAAACGGACAGAGTATCCAGATTCGGAAACATATATGCATTTGGTATCAATGAACTCCAGCACCTTTGTTTCCACTGTTGGATCTTTATACAAATAGAAACTCTTCCCAAGGTATACAAGCCAAAAAAAAAATAAGGCCAATCCAATTGCCTTTGCATACAAATTTCCAATGGCTAGATACTCCAATGGTGAAATAAGCAACACCTCAGGAATATCAACAAACACCACCTCTCCACCAACTGCTCAATTCCTTGGGGGGGAAACAAGAGATCTCCTTAACCACTTGTACACGAGGGGGGAGAGGAAAAACAAATTTATACCAAACATTGACTCTATTAAATAGAAAAATAAAATAAAATAAAGGCACGCACTCCTTCAAAACGTTTCTGCTACGTTTGGCAATACCATTTTTTCTGAGAAAAAAAGTAACGGGAAACAAAAAGAAGCCATGTTCTCTTCCGTCAAATTTTCAGCACAAGCCAGTGCCCAATCATAGCATCATGGGATAAGAAAATGAAACTGTGACAAATAACGGTGTGATTACTCCGTCTGGTCTGGGTTGAAATTAAGCGACTCTCTCCATATAAGCTCTTTTACGTCCTCTTCACTCAATGACGCTTTTTCAAAATCGAATATGAAAGGAGATGGGCAAGTGGGCTCCTCGTTGATCTCATGGAGACTCAACAAAAATGGATGATTCAGTGCTTCCTCAACTTCACAAGCAAAATGACAAATGAACTTTTAGTCACAAAAAATGACAAACGAATGGCCAAATCCTGAAGAGAAAAATGCAAATGTGACTAATTAGCATACCAGTAATGCGTTTTGAAGGATCAAACACAAGCATTCTTTCTGCAAGATCGATGGCAACCGGGGACATATCTGGAAACTTATGCGAAAAAGGTATCTTTGGAAAACGTGGTAGTTGCTTGACATATTTCAGAGCATTCTCGCTCCTTAGGAATCCAAGATCTGAATCATCTGGAGAACCTAGTAACTGGTATACAAACAAGAACACAACTTCGTTACTAAATCTTGGAATAGCTAATCTAAAGCAAATTGAAGATACATTTGGATCTATCCTTCTGTGAAATTCAACGTGTTAAAGCCCACAGTATCATGCTTACACAATCATGTAGGGTTTTTAATATGAACTATGCCCACACAAAAAGGAAAACCATACGGGATGAGTCAACTTGCCATATCTTACTGAAGGGTATTTTCTTATACAAATTTGTATTAGCAAGAGCTACGTAGCATTGTCCTATTCTATCAAATTTATGCCATCTTACAACTTACTGGTGGTTTTCTCACGGTAAGTAAAACAATTCTATCAACGCATATCACATACGCAATACGTACAGAGAGAGATAAAAGGTACGGGAGGTACCTCTGTTATAAGGACCAGTTGTTGAACATAGTCTTTACCAGGAAACAGTGGTTCTCTTTTAAGAATCTCCATCAATATGCAACCAACTGACCAGATATCTATGGCAGCAGTATATTCAGAACAGTTCAGCAACAATTCGGGGGCCCTATACCAGCGAGTTACAACATATTCTGTCATAAAATCTGACTCTGAGGTAGTTCTTGCAAGCCCAAAGTCGCAGATTTTAAGATCACAATTTGCATTCAGAAGCAAGTTGCTTGGTTTTAAATCACGGTGCAGAACATTTGCAGAATGTATATATT
The DNA here is from genome assembly GCA_001753735.1 of Embelia ribes. Classification (NCBI taxonomy): domain Eukaryota; kingdom Viridiplantae; phylum Streptophyta; class Magnoliopsida; order Ericales; family Primulaceae; genus Embelia; species Embelia ribes. The sequence goes on from MKEJ01018992.1 coordinate 13,291, forward strand.
TCAGTCCCCTCAATAACTGATACAGAAAATACTGCCAAGAGAATATGAACAAACGTTTACATAAATACGATTTCAAGAAACCTTCAAAGCATTCTATTCAGAAATATTAGCTTTCCCGTGAGCAAGACATGAATACATCATAATAGCAGGAGCTATTCATAATTGATTTAAATATAGAACACTACATATACAGTCCAGATACTCTGGTTCAGCTCATCTGATGTTCAAACCCAATCATATTGGCACGAAATCGAGTAAAAAAAGGAGAAAAAAAAAGAAGGATACTAAGTAATGCTAAGGGACAACTAGTAAATCTTATTGCATTTTAATTCCAGTGAAGTAATCACATTTGAAAGTGTCCTGGAACCAAAATTTAATGAAACCATGAGTCATGATCTCATGTTCTCATAAACCAAGAGTTCACTCTGTGAATATATATACTTAGAACATTTGCCAGCAGTGGGTGTACAGAAAACCACCTTATTCTGACCATCATAAAAGTTAATAATTTGCTAATTAATACTATTCGTGTTTAAAAACAAAAGCTTTTAGAGATTGTGACGGATGGTAATGCAAAACTTTACACTCGTCAAGTAACATCTTACAGACTTTTGTCATCTTAAGATGTTATATTAAAGTTCAATTATAACACAAACAGCATTGCATAGTTCTACATGTGATCTAAAAACCTAAAACCACCTTATTCTGACCATCATAACAGTGGATGATTTGCCAAGTAATACTATTCATGTAAAAAAACAAAAGCTTTTAGGGATCGTGACGGATGGTAATGCAAAATGTTACACTCGTCATGTTGCATCTTACAGACTTTTATCATTTTTACATGCTACATTAAAGTTCAATTATGACACAATCAGCATTTCATAGTTCTATATGTGATCTGGAAGCATCTTCTGGAACAGCTTGAAGAAGCAGCTCCTCATATAAAGGATATCTAAACCATAAATAAAGTCCCGTGATAGAATCTATATACATTGATATGTTCATGCAGATATCAATGAGTACAATTCAAATGACACGCATAAAAATATGTAACTCGATCCAATACTGTTTGGAGATGCATGGTACATAGTAACAAGTAATGGTTTAGCTACACAGTAGGGCTAAATTTGTCAAAGCAAATATCCGTGTGCTAAAAGCATAACCCTAAATCCATATTTACAGCAAGTTGCAGAGAAAAAGGAACAAAATTAAAACTACCTGACAATGGTCATCAGTCAACACTTGAGAAGAGCGTATAATTTGATGTAAATCGGTATCCATCAGTTCATATCCAATATACACATCATTGAAATTTTCTTTTTCTGGTGGCCGAATAATGTCTTTAATTTTAATTATCTGCAGAATAGCAATTCATTAGTCATCATAAACACAAAAAAAAACCAGACAAGCATCCAAAGAGGAGGTCTGGCATACACTCTTCATGTTATTCTTGCTTGCACTTTTCGAAATTATCATTGACCAAGAATCAAATGTACAAATTAATCTGAAAATCAACATGAATTGTAGAACTTTACAGTAACATCTTTTGCAGAGAACACAAAGAATATATGTAGATACATGCAGAAAAAGGACATATGGAAATAAATCAGAATTACATTCTCATGGTCCATGTGGCAAAGGAGTTTGATTTCCCGCAGAGTCCTTTTAGCATCAATCCTGTTATCAAATGCATCCCCAATTTTCTTGATTGCAACCTCATCCTTAGTCTCCGAATTAGTTGCACAGCTGCGTGGAAAAATGAATTGAGACACATTCACTCGCAGGTATAAGCAAAATAAAGTGAGTATATATGTATTATGGGAGCATAACAAGGATTTCCAATTATTGATGTCACTGAAAAAGGGCAAAGACATTTTGATAGTCAACTCAGGACATACCACCTTGTAAATAATCAGCTCTATATGCTTGCAACGGAAATCCAAGGGTACCAAACTCATTAATAAAAGTTTAGTAATGACACACGTACCAACAATCAAGTGCATAAAATACACAAATTATTGTGGCAAAATCTTGTGTATTGACTTTCTTCTTCTTAAAAATAGTACCATGGCACAAGATGCTGCTATGTTGGTACACTTTCATTACATGATTGTTGATACGCAGAGAACAAAGATATATGGTAGGGGGATAGAGCACCACCCCATAATTTTAAAAATTAACCCAATAAGCTACATTTTAGCATAATTTATTTAATATGTGGTTTTAGCCTCTGCAAAATCGAGATATAGCCCCCTTATTTTCTAAAACATCCGGTCCCCCCATTTTCAATTTCAAGCTCCGCTTGTATTGATACGTGAATCATTTTCCATAAAACATTATCATATGACACACATGTTTGTTAGGGTGAAATAAATCACAAAGGGCCCACGATGCATTCGCAATTAAAACAGGATTCGATCTCTCCCACTTATTATTCAATCGTAACCTAATTTTCTTTCCCAGCAGTCAAACCCGGAACTAAATCCAAGAATTGCATAAAGGGGGGAGTACAAATCAGGCATAGATACACAGAGAACAAACAACACAGATATGCACACATATGTGTGTGTGTGTGTAGAGAGAGAGAGAGAGAGAGAGAGATGGAAGAAGAGGAGGTACCAGACGATGCCATAAGCACCGCGGCCGACGGGTTTGACTGGAGGAATGTACTTGGAAGAGAGAAGGAAGAGGTTGCCGAGGATGTTATACTGTATGTAGCGTCCACCGTATACAGGTACACCGCTTTTCACTTCGATACCTGCCTCGACTATAGCTGGATCGTTCTCCATTTATCAGCTTTTCAAAAAAGATAGGAATCAGAGACTCTCTCTCTCTCTCTCTCTCTCTCTCTCTCTGGAGAGAGAGGGTGGATTTTATTTTAGTGAGAGAAAAAACAGAAGGGAGTAAAGTGAGGAAGGAGGAAAAGAACAGCTAGAAAGGAGATATGGGCGCTGTTTCTGTGTAGATTCTGACTTTGAAATTTGAATGCTATCACAAGCTCAACTTATTTTAGAAATTTATTTATACATGTACTCTATTTCTAGTATTTTAGTCTGATAACGTTGTCCATTTACTGAATATTCCAAGCTTCCATTTTAATAGCTTATATATATATTTTTTTAATTCGCTACATTAAATAGTTGATACTCTAATTTAGAAAAATAGTTGAAAATTTATCATACTAAAATATTTTTATTTATTATAATTATTTTATTCATATTAATTGTACAAAATTAATAGTATTAATAAAGAGTATAACAAAAAATATAATAATAATATTTTTAATTTGAATAATATTAATTAATTTTTATTATTCAAGTGGAGTGAGGGAGTATGAAGTTAAATATATATATATATTTAATTATTTTTATTTAATTTATTTTTATTATTTAAATATTCACACATCACGTCACACTTAATTATGGGAAAATTTGAAAACTAATAATAATTTAATGCAAAAATAATTCATTTATCGATGTTCATTTAATAAGTTGGGTTTTCAATGTATAACTAAAATTTGGGACGGATTTAAGATTTATAGCTAAGAAACATCATGCCTAATTATTCTATATAAATGCTGATTTTTTTTTGGAGAACTGATACGTGCATATTTGTGAATATAATGCATATAACAAAGTATAAGGATTGATGCTGTAATTAAGTCAAAATTACTCGTCACACATGCTTATTATCAAGAAAGTCAGAGACCGACAAGGTAAATATTGTTTGACAGCTGTACATGTACTGTACACTATAAAACCTGTCATATGTCAGCTAAAAAGACAGGTAAAAAGTTATTTTCTCTACATTTAATCATTTCCCAAATTATTTAATACATTGTCGGAACCCTTTCTTACGTAAGTATCGGAGAGTTAGCGGACAACCCCCTATCCGCACTTTCAAGTTCTAAAGTAGATTCTAAAAGCATTTGGGGAGCCTGCATCTTGTTCATATCACCAGACAGATATCATCGGGGAGCATGTATCCGAACCATATCCAGGTACACATACTTCAACTGACGCCGTCTATGGGAACTTCTAGCAACTGAAAATTTGAAGTTCTCGAACCCACCCTTATCTAAAAATATGTCAAGATCCCCTGATGTTCCGAATTTACCTCCACCAAATGTAACATACGGTGACCGATCCCTCCACTCAAACTTCACTTGAAATTGCCCAACACTTATCCAAATGCCCATCGGTATTTCTTCCCAAAGTCATCTATCCAACCTAATCTTGCCTGAAGTTCAGGCATGCCTTACCCAACAAGTACAAAATAACCCGAGTTCCTCTAACAACCCACCACGGCCTTTGGATTTACAAGCCCTGATCACTTCTATAGTACAAGAACAAATTCAGTTGGCTTTCAGTTCTTCAGGGCTACTAAATAACTTCCTCCTCCCTATACAAGAAAATGTTCCGATGGAAGTTGCATGTACTACTGACAGGGTTCATCCTGAACTAACCCTAGTCGATGGACCATATGCTGAAGAGCCACAAGGCCTTACGAGAGTGGTGTCCAGAGAAGTTCCTCCCATTGTAGGACCTAATGTATGACAAGAAATTGTGCTAGGAGGTTATGCCAAAGCAATAAGGAGATCTCCTTCCCTCAGAATGAACGATGAGCGAAGAAGAAGGACTCATATTCCTCAGACATCAGGACATAGAACCACTGGTTCCTCCATCTCGGGTAATTCCTCCCGATTCACCAGTTTTATTCCCTTTCGGGATGATGATCCCGATTACGATTATGAGGATGAAGAAGAATATTTCCTAAAGCATATGTCGGGGGTCCCTTGAGAATCAGATCAGATACCCCATTTTTGAACCTGAAGTGGCTTACTAAACGAGACTCAGCAAGTGCCTAGCCGAGTCCAACACTCAATGCCAGGGCATGTCCGACCGGATAGGTCTCAACCCCGCTCCTTGCCGGGATCACAATATACGCTTCCAAATCAACAAACTCAATTGACCTAAAGAAGAAGGAGCCCACCGTCGAAAATCTGTCGATGAGCAGGTTGAACGAGTAATCAATGGGATGATCCGATCTCCTTTGAGCATAGATATACTATCTGAACCAACCCCGCCGAATTACAGCTAACCCTTTTTTCCCATGTACGATGGCATCTCAGACCCGAGCATCCATTTGATGCACTATCAGTAAAAAATGTTCGCCTGGACCTCGAACGAGAACTTTTTGTGTAAGATGTTCCCTTCCACCTTCAGTGAGATAGCCCTGAAATGGTTAGACCATGAAATTCCTGGGTCAATTGGTACGTAGAGATAGATGATGGAAAGGTTTTTGCTGAGGTTCGCTACTAACTTCAAAACTACCATAGGGCCCGAAGCCCTGATGCAGATAAGGAAGAGCGCTACTGAGAACCTCCACAATTTCACCATCCGCTTTCGGAATGTTTACAACTCTATTGACCGAATACGCTGCCCGAACACATTTGCCCTCTGTTGCATCACTTCCTTCCTCAATCCCCACGATGAAGCCTACATTAAATTCCACTCGAAACCACCCAAATCTATGGATGAACTTTTCCTTTGCTTCGACAAGTATTCAAAGGCCGAAGACGCTAGGCTAAGAACAGTCTCTAGGGAAGGAAAGAAGTTGGTTTCTGTAAAAGAAGTGCATAACGTTAGGCAGGATCGTAGGAGGAGTGAGCGACAAAAGACAGAAAAATAGATGATAGTAAGAAGGAGTACAAACATCGAGAGCCGAGGGGCCAGGAGGATCGCGGTGCCCAATTTTGATTCAACAATCCCAACGATGAGATTTTCCATGAGATCAAACGCAATGATTGGGTTACCCCACCCCCACCACTCAAAAGCCATCCTAACGAAGAGACCGAAACAAATATTGCCATTATCATCGGGATCATGGCTATACCATAGCCAACTGTAAAAGTTTGCAGAGGCAGCTAGACCTCTGGGCTAGCAAGGGGTACCTACACAAATACATCGTCACCCCGACACTCCCACCGCCACCTCTCCACCATCAACTTGCCCCTGCTCTTCCAGAAATTTACACTATACATACGTCCAAACTATGGCCGACAGTACCAAATTCCGAATGAGCTATCAACCGAAGGAGGCAGTTTCAGCAGCATGTGAACTCTATCTCATTCGAAGATCCTCCTGGAGCGAAAAGGCAGAGGGCAGAGCCTTAGCCCATAACCTTCTCCGATAGTGATCTAGAAGATGTCTCCCTACCACCTAATGATGCACTGATAATCACAATTGTTGTTCACCGTTTTGCAATGGTTCATCGGCTATTAGTAGACGGAGGAAGTTCAGTGGATATTCTTTTTACCCACATACTACCTAAATTCAAGATTTTCCTCGCCGAGTTGTCTCCAGCACCCGTTTCCTTCATAAGATTCAGTTCCGAGCAAGTGAAGGCTCTGGGGAGACTTTGGCTAAATGTTCAAACTGGCCAAACAGAGACGAAGGTAGAGTTTACAGTGATTGACACCCCGTCACCATATAATGGTATCCTCGGGTGACCCTGACTACACAGCCTCAATGTTGTTGCCTCTACCCTACACCAAAAAGTCTGATACCCTATTCCTGGGGGAATTGAAACAATCCAAGGTAGCCAGCATGAATTTCGGCAATTTATAAACGCAAAAATTTGAGGGAAATCTACTATTCAAGTTTGTGCCTCCGCCGAAGTCTATGAAAATGAGTGCAATTATCATACCGAGTTCGTCACTTCTACGACCCCAAAAGCCCCGGTCTACAAAGAAGGCCCTTTAACTGAACCCGGCATATGCCCTAATGAAAAAGTAGAGGAAGAACTCATCAAACGGCAAATCCCTGGCGCCGATGATGAACATTATTTTCTTATCGGAGCGGCCTTACCTAAGAATGATGTTGAGGAATTATTCCAGTTCCTCTTGGGCAACCAAAATAACTTTGCTTAGACCTCGGCTGAAATGCCAGGCCTCGACCCCCGAATTGCCTGCCACAAGCTCAATATCAATTCCCAGTTCCGACCCGTGAGGCAGAGGGTTAGAACTTATAAAAAAAATACCAAAAAGCCATCCAAATAAAAGCACATAAGTTGTTGTTGGCCTTTGCGATCCGGGAAGTTTTTTTTACCCTGAATGGTTAGCAAATGTTGTTGTGGTACCTAAGAAGAATGGTAAATGGTGGGTATGTGTTGATTATACCGATTTAAATAAAGCTTGCCCCAAAGATCCATTTCCTATGCCCAAGATTGATCAATTGGTAGATGCA
>MKEJ01019004.1:0-11385 GCA_001753735.1 Embelia ribes
AAAAAGAAAAAGAAAAAGAGAAAAGGAACGAGTGTTAATTAAGAGTTTTGATATTGCATATTATTACTATCAGTACATGAATCTGCATATGTTACGACGTGAACCATGTACATCATGATTGATTCACGAGATGATCTCGAATAATTTTCAATAAGAAGTATATAAAGCTTTTTTTCAATTGACCATGGATTAGACTTGATAACAGAAGGTACCAAGGAAAACCACACGTATACAAAAAAGAGGACCATAAGAAGACCTACACAGCAAAGGGCAAAGCTCAAACAAACGCTCCATGAGATCTAAGAATCGATACAAACTTGGCTAATCCCCATCAAAAATCAATGGTACAATATAGACAAAAAACTTCTTCAATATGAAAATAGACATCTCAACTCCTAAACGATCTTAGACTTAAATTTGAAGAAACATCACCATAAAGGATGAGGAACTAATAAACAGGCTGCTATCTTTTTCTTCAAGTTCCCAGTATGTGTCCAATCAACCTACACTTGATGAAGAAGATGCTTCATACACCCACCACTCCCTCATGGCTAAGCAATACACAAGCATGTGGTCAATATATTATGCGTATACTTTTACATATAAAATAGAATTTCACCAAAATTTGGTACCTCTGTACGAGGCAATCTAAGCTTACCACTCAACAAAAAAGTTTCTGATTCAATACCCTGCTGTGTTCCATCACATAGGTGACGGCAGCCAGGAAGAAGTATGACAGTTTCTAGTTTAGCAATATACAAATACAACAGTCAGGTCAGATCTGCTTTTGGGATGCTGTAGAATGCTTTCATTACATTGTTGGGCCTACTTCTCAATAGCTTAAGTTTTTGGGCTGGTGATTTGAGATGGAATAAAAAATTGGCTTCTCTATACAAGGTAATCTAAGTTTTAACCTAGGCTGAAGACTAGGTAGCTGCATTTGTTCATGTTCTATTACTGTGCACTCTAACTTTTGCATATGCACCTTGTTAGTTGTTCTGCCTCTCTCTCTTGTCCGCATGCAAGCAAGGGTTGCACCTAGCATGTGAGGAGTGTAGAAGTACTTGGAACATTGATGGACCAACTTCTCATAGCTCAAGCTTTGTGCTTGATGATGATTAAACAGTATGTATATGTTAAGGGTACAAGACGGTTGGATTTTAACGGTGGCTTCTCAAAATGATCTTCTAAAGAATTATTGTCAAATATGTTTCTTGGCTAAGAGGCATAGACTCCGATGCAAGTGTGGATTTGGATGGGGTGTGGACACGGATTCGGCAGCTTTTGAAAATAACAGATGCAGCTTTTCTTTCATTTTTTAGAATAATTTCTATGAGTTATATATTAGTAGAAATCAACAAGAATATGTAATAATAAGTACTACCGGTGGACAAAAGGATGTATAGCATTGATTTTTGAATTCTTAACAAAATGGTAATTAAGAAACTTTATCATATAACAAATTCATAATCAAGGTAAACAGAACTAATAAGAGTCGGAGCTATTTTATGTTTTGTTGAGTTCAATATTACATGTTTACCATATTCTTCTAAGTTTTACAAATTGACCCCCAAAGTGCAAAATAAGAAAAGCAAATTGACTCCCGCCATATCCCCCCGATATCTCCAAGATTTTTATTTTTTTTTGGCTGCGGAGTTGGGTCCAAAAATAAAATGACTATTTAGCAGAACGGACAGGCCAAGTGGCGTGTTCAATACGTGTCCCACCGTATCCGTCCCCAACAAGTCCAACTCGGATATGCCCCCCGATGTGATGGGTTTGTGCTTCCCAATTTCATAATCTAGAAAACGCCTGTGGTATTGTTTACCAAAAGAACAATTCACCTTTAGGTTAACTTTCTAAAAGAACCAAAATCCCACTCAAGAATCTCTTTTTTTTCAATTGAAACAAAAGCCCTTATTATTCGGTTGGTATTCATACCAACCATAATACTCAAAACAAAAACAACACTAACCCAGTCCTTATTATTCGGTTGGTATTCATTCTTGGGTTACTTTCAGATCAAGCAATTGGGTCTAATGATGGGGTCTTTCAAGAGTACTCAGACATGCGGCATCAACAATTCCTCACCATGTAAATTTCGTAAGAGGCAAAACAAACTGGCAGAAAACGCAACAACGCAATCAAACACCTTCGCAAATTCTGGAAATTCAGTGAAATCTAAGACCAGTCCCTTGAAATGTGAGATTAAATAATAGAGAGAAAACAAGTGTGTAGAGTGAACCTGGGGGTCCTGCACATTATGATAAAAAGGAGATGCAGTATGGAATACAGCTTCACAGCCACCAACCACAGAATCAAAGGAACCTTCTTCTAATAGGTTTGCTTTAAACAAATGAAGTCTATCTTTGGCTCCCTCTAGTGAAAGCAAGTGCTCAGTCTTCTTCGGATCACCTGTAATAGAATATCAAGAAAATAGCGTTTACTTATGAGCACTACTTTTAATTAAACACTCCAGGAAACAAATGGAAGATTCACTGGATGGGTTCCCTCAACAATTTATAAAGAATTATTTACATACATGCTGAAAAAACTTTTCACAGTTCCAAAACTTATTTCTCAAATCAGAACAACATTTTAGCGGAGTTTTCAAAAGTTTAATTTGTTATAGAACCGAAACCAGTGAACTCCAAAGAAGTTACTCAAAATATAAGAACATAATGACGGAAACTGGATGACTAAACACCAAAATAGTGAAAGCAATTATAAACAAGAAGGCACAACAATGAGCATAGTCCATAATCTAAATTTATAAAGCATTCACAAGTTATACTTGATGTATTAAGGATAGTAATCTAATTATAGATTATAAACTTGACAAGAAAAATGTGCTTGTGCTAGAGACACAGGGTCTTAGTTCGCCATTGCTTATAAATATCGTGTAAGCGACAACACAAGCTAAAATATGTTCACATCTGCAAGTTAATAGGGAAAAAAAAAAAAACTACTCCAGAGATCCAAAAGGTAGGTGGAGTGCATTGGAGTATTAAAAGCTAATCTAATCTACAATTGAGGTCAAAGACATTAAGAGCCGAGTTTAATCATGAAGAATATTTACAACTAAGAACAAAGCATAGGTAGAACAACCTTGGTTGGCACACCTACACCATTTTGCCTATATTTTCTATTAAGAACCATAATATGGAACATTTCAACTAAAATTTCTAATAACAATAGGATAAATTCAAAATAAAAATATTTCAAACTGAATCCAGCCAACCCAGAAAAATTCTAATTCTATGCACATGAGAGCCATAGTAATAAATCTAAACAACAGATAATTAGGAAACTTGAACTTTTCAGCCAGACACCTTTTCTCCACTGACTTCCGGTAACTTTGTACACTGATTGATAATAATGAGAGTATTAATGACAAAAAGAAATTTGCACGATGTGATGTAGGGCAATATCGAGGCGAAACAATACCGAAGAGATAGTTGGATGTTTAAACAAAAATGAACAAAAGGGTGAACATTTTAACAAAAACGAACAAAAGAAATTGGGATCCAACACCCAACCCAAAAGAGATCCAACACTCTTTTAATACTCGTAAACTCAACCTAGAAAAAAAGATACATGATAATGTCTATTTATAGGCTCTTAAAAAAACCTAATGGCTTAATACTAATGGGCCCCTTACAATTAATAAAAAAAGTAAAGCTAATAACATAAAGTCCTAAACATTTATTTCTAAATATTAAATACTAAATAAATATTGCATCACGTTGACTTAGCCAAACATAATGATAGGAGGTTGAATTATATCTACATAGTCTAGGTTCACTAACTTATCTAGCTTTCAAGAGGTCAATATTTAATAGGTTCAAATTTTAGCTACAATGTCCACCTAGAAAACTAATAATACCAGAATCACACTACTTCACAAAGAATTCAAACAAAATACTACTACTTCAAAGCTAACTTTGTCATTGCCTCAGACAGGAAGCAAAAAAGAACTTATTTTCGAACTTACTGATAATTGCATAATGCAGAGAATATGAAATAGAGAATTAGTAAAATAAGAGTCATGGAATTTGCTTTTATATCCTACATCCGGCTATGTAGAAATAAAAACAAATACAAAGAAACCAATTTTTAGACCATGCAAAACTGAAATAAAACTGATTTAAATAAAATGGTTAAATACATTTAGACCGACGCAGGAGAAGCAAAATCGATCAGAAATTGGAGATAAAGAACAATTAAAATTTTATTTTTTTGATATTACTGATAATTGCATAATGTGTAGAATATGAAATAGACAATTACTATAATAAGAGTTATAGAATTTGCTTTTATATCCAACATCTAGCTATGTAGAAATAAAAACACAAAAAGAAACCAATATCCTACATCTGGTTATGTAGAAATAAAAACACACACAAAGAAACGAATTTTTAGAGCATGCAAAACTGAAATAAAACTGATTTAATAAAATAGTAAAATATATTAAGACCTAAGCAGGAGAAGCAAAATCAATCAGAAATTGGAGATAAAGAACATGGAAACAGCAAAGTAAAACTAAAATGGATAAAGACATTTTAATCCTAAACACGAGAAGCAAAATTGATAAAAAAATTGAAGACAAATCGAACATTTAGAACATGCGGAACTGAAATCTAATTGGCTGAATAGAATGATGAAGTACATTTCAACCCAAGCAGAAGAAGCAAAAATGATCAGAGAAGATGAAAACATAAAAATATAGCCAAAATTTTAAAATATGCGAAACTGAAATGTAATTGGCTGAATACAATGGTGAAGTACATTTCAAACAAAGCAAAAGAAGCAAAAATGATAAGAAACTGAAGATAGAACAACATGAAAACCAAAGAAAAAAAGTCAAAACTTTAAAATATGTGAAACTGACAATAAATTGATCTGAATAGATTGGTTAAATACATTCAAACCTATGCACGTCAATCAAGCAAAATTGATCAATTGAAGGCTAATCGAACTCTGATTAGCCCTTAAAACATTCGAAACTGAAATAAAATTCATCTGAATAAAATAGTCAACAACATTTAAAACTAAGCAGGAGAAGCAAAAATGCTCAGAAACTGAAGAAGGAGAAATGGATACTGAATGTATTCATCAGAAAATGGTATATAATTAGTAAAAAACATGCCATAAAATAAACATCAATCAGAGCCGTAAAGGACAACAATACCAAAAATCGAATTAACATCAGCATGGTTGAAAGTATGGTGTTTTTTCAACCAATCACCAATGTAGCCTCTCTTATGGCTATATATATATATATATATATATATATATATATATATATGCATGCATAAGACGTACCTAAGGATAATTGTTATTATGTGCATTATAATCCCATTACAGATTATAAACTAGATTGCAATAGAGACACAAAGCTTTAGTTCATCATTAGTCACAAGCATTGTGCAAGAGGCAAGCTAGATAAATTATGTTCTGTCTCCTTAAAAGTAATTTTACTAAACTGAAACAAACTACTCTAGAGATCCAGAAGGTTGGTGGAGTTGGTTGGAGTATTAAAAGCTAATCTTATGTACCATTATGGCCAAAAACATGAAGAGCTCGGTTCAATCATGAAGACTCTAGATGAAATGTTGTTGTGTCTTATATTCTATTCCTATTGTAAATACTCTTCATTATCATTAAATTGCTCAATTTTCGTTAAGAAAATTTTAGTAGGAAAGTTCTGTTCCCATGTGTCCTAAAAAAAATTAGATGAAATGTTGTAGGTGTGCACAAATTGTTGTAAAAAACAACCTTGGTTGTGCGCACCTACAATATTTCGTTTGGTTTTTTTAGGACACGTGTTTATACGCTAAAAATTTTAGCAAGTAAAAGATTGCCACGTGCCTTATTAGCTCATTTAAAATTACATGAATTGATCAAATGTAATAAAATGGTGAGATTAACTATTTGACCTGTCAAATTAAACCACTATGATAAGGGTTTCACAATAATTAAATACTTATTTAAATGTAATCTTATATATTAATGAATATCTCTAAAATAAATGAAATTGAGATATTTGTTAATTTGTATGGTTAAAATATTTTACAACCTAGAATTTACTCAAAAGAGAGAGGAAACTTTGGTAATTTCCTTTTGAACAAAACTAATAAAAAACTGCAAGGGCATTTAAGTAAATTTTTATTATTCTAAATAAGTAATAATGTAGGGGCATTTTGGTAAAATCATCATCTCCAAACTCCTATAAGTAGGAGCCCAACCTTTTATTTTCCATAAGCACAACTTCTGAAGAAGTTCTAGAGATAAGTCAGAGCTCTCCGAGACAAGAATCAAGCTACTGATGAAGTCTCACATCAAATTCAAGTCATTCGAAGAACAATCTCTCAAGTCAAATCAAATTTAAAGAAAAAAAGCATTCGATTTTCAAGAAGCTTTCCAAGCCTCAAATCAAGTATTTGAAGCAAAATTCACCATGTGATCAATAAAAAGCTTTCAAGTCACGAGTTAAATGTTTATCGAAATTCAATCATCCAAATCACCATCAGTCGCTTGAAGAGGAAAATCAAAGGACAAGTTTATCTTATAGTAAACTATCGGAGATTGTACTCGCATTACTTAAATTAATACAAATTTCGATTTGTTACATCATTTTCTAGTCTTAATTTTGAGACTCTGGGAATTTGTGTGTTACAGGGAGTATAAGACTCCACGAATAATAATAATAATAATAATAATAATATTATTATTATTATTATTATTATTATTATTTCCCTATTTTTTCTCTTTTTTCTTTTCCCTTTTCTTTTTCTTTTCTTTTTCTTATTCTTTCTTATCCTTTTTCTTCTTCGTTTGATATTTTCTCTTTCTCGCTCCTCCCTTTCCATTTATCTCTCCCCATTTTTTCTCTCTCTCTATCTACTGACCAGGGGAGCGACCATCGCCATAGCTCCTGACTGCATGTAACGTCCCATAACTTGCGTATGAAATTTTCGCGAGTTTAAATAATATTGTTAAGTGTTAATAATATTATTTATCTTCCTTTGACGCATATTAGATTTGCATTATAGTACCATTATTGCATATTATAAGTTGTGGTTGTGGTAGAACGTTGTTACGTATTGGAGTATGGGTGGAAATTAGTTTTGGGTTTAGAGTGCGTGCTTGAGAATATTTTTCATATGTATTTTGGGTTGACGTATGGACTCAAGGGAGTGTACCTGTACACAGACAGGTACCAGAGCTCATTTTTTCCTAAAATCGTCTGGAAGCCGGCACATAAATTGGGTACCGGTACATAGCTAAGTCTTTTAATTGGCATGGCATTATAAATTGTTTCAACAATATTAACTTATGTCATTGTGGACCATGATTATTGTTACCACAATTTTATCATGACATTAATATTGGCATTAGCATCGTATTAGAGTTATTCGTTATATTTCTTGGCTTTTCACACTTACTTGTTGTAAAATCTCGTTGTAAAACACGGGTAGTATTTTAGGAAATTTAGAGAATTTAGGTATGGATATTCGAGGAATAAAAACATACCTTTCATAAAATTTTAAAAGTATGCTACATGAGGAGTCAAAGCATACTATGCGAGAAAGTTGAAAAGCATGAATACCATGAACATGAGATCTCATTTCATTATCATTAACATGATAGGACTTAAGTCTTTTGATTTCTTTTTGGGTCATTAGTATCGACTTTTTTGAAAAAATATTTTGGAAATTTTAGCCCTTCCGGGAGCGAGATAAGCTTGGGGACATACACCATCACCATGAGAGTCGGGAAATCTATGCATGGATAAAGACCTTCGATAACTCTAGGTGTTAATGCACCTTAAAGTTGGACCTATGATTTACATTACACAAGATGCATCAATTGTAGGTAAGGTAAGTGGAATCCTCAAAACCTTTGAGAAATAATAGTCCCACCTTCTATTTGAGTCTTAGTTAGAGTCATTGTCGAGTTAGCATGGCTCATTTAGCATTCGAGCATTATGTATATGTACGTACTTTCATTTCCATGAACATGTACATATTTATTTTATGCAAGCATGAACATACTTTTCTATGCCTCATAATCTCAAGCTTACATTGTTGATTGGCCATCTAACTCATATTCTTTTCTTTTTGGATATTATTGCTCACATCTGTATTGCAGGCACGGATGCTAGCTCAGACCATGCTCAGTAGGGAATGGACTACTATGGTGACCATTTTGGACTTTGAAAAAATCGCCTTAATTACATTCATTCATTTTGTTCAGAGGCTAGTCGTTTGTATAAGTATATTTATTTTTGTCGAGCCTGTAGCTCGAGATTTTTCTTTTGTGTAGTATTGGTGTTGGCCTTCCTACTTTTTCTTTTTAAGCATTTTATATATGTAATCTGGTTCTGGACTGCAGTTTCCACATTTTAAATTTTGTAGTTATTATTGAACTCGTGATGTATATATTCATCTTTGTTGTATTTTTTTGGCTCAACGAGAATGTGGATTAGCTATTACGCATTTATTTTCATATTCCATTTGCTTATTATGTTTCTTGTCATAATTTTTACTATCATTCTTTTCACATACTTGTGTCCCCGAGTTTAAGGGAATTCGGGACATGACAGGTTGGTATCAAAGGTAACCGAGTCTATAAATCTTAGTGGCTTACAGGTAGGGTCTAGCATTGGTTTAAGAGCGGGTGAGCAAGTCGTATGACTTATTTAGAAATTTTTTGTTGCATGACTAATGTTTGATAAGTTGTAAGTTAAGTATATTACATTCCTTTATTCTTTCTTTATGCAAATATGGCTTACATCTTTCTTCGTTTCTTTATTGCATTCCTTTATTCTTTCTTTATGCAAATGTGGCTTACATCTTTCTTCGTTTCTTTCTTGTGATATGAAAATTGATGGCTCTAGGTAGAGGACGTGGACATAGAGGTAGTAGGGGAGCTATGACTTGAGGTAGAGGTAGAGGTAGAGGTCGTCGAAGAAGAACGAAAGTGTTTATTGAGGGCGAGGCATACCTTATGAACACTCGTACTCAAACGATGGTGGATTTAGGCAAAGATGAGAACATTCCAAAACTTGATGAGACTTCGGATAAGGAAAATATGGAGGCAATAGGGGATGAAGCTTACGGATCTCAAACCCAAATTTCACCTCGTACTCATTCTCAACTAGGTATAGGCAAAAATGTTCAAACAAATTTCGCACCACCACCAGGATTGGGTAATATGGGAGGATTCCAATCCCTGAAATTGTCCGATATGTTCTGGGTATTGGAGGATGCCTTTACTCTAATGGCACGAAATCCATGAAAGAGTGGGGAAACTCAAGTTTTTTCGGTTCAAAAGTAATTTCATATGATGGAGCCACCTACGTTTCAGGGAGAAGGCGAGGCCATCTTAGCGGAAATGTGGATAATAGAGGTTGAAAGGATTTTTCAAAACTCTAAAGGGTTGATGATGATATGAGAATGGTAACAGAATCATTCTACTCAAGAGGGAAAACGACTCATTGGTGGAAACACCAAAAACAAGGTGAATAGACTTACAAGGATCACGTGGATAACTTTCTGAGAACTCTTTATTGTAGAATTCTTTCCGGAAATGACTTGAAAGTAGAAGCGGGACAAATTTGTTAACCTTGTACAAAGGAATTCTAGTGTCGTAAATTATCAAATTGCCTTCATGGATCTTTTGAGGTATGCGCCCGAAACGGTATCTACAGAGAAATTACGGAGCTATCGTTTCAAGAACAATTTGAGCCCTTTGATATAAATGCATATTATGGAAGTTGAATACAGTTTGATTAACAAACAAAAACAAAAAGAGATTTTGTGTTCTTCTCGGTCTTCGGGAGCACATTCAGTCCAAGTTTCACAGCCGACTTTGGGTAATCGCGATAAGGCCGATTTGAGTGGCAGTGTTGGTGGGAGTAGAAATGGTAGCAAGCGGAAAAGGAATCAATAGGCATTTTCTTCTTCATCTCACATTCGACCTTCTACGAGTCGTACTACTTCTTTGAGGCCTTCTGTGCAGAGTAGTAGGTGCTACAACTATGGCTGTCAGGGTCATTTTGCTCAAGATTGCACACAAGGGTGTAATAATTGTGGCCGCCAAGGCCATTTAGCTCGAGATTTTAGGCAATCTTGTAATGTCCCGAAAAATGTGATTAGACTTTTTGCATTTAATAGTATTATATCATGCATTATAATATTATTATTGCATTGTAGTTGCATGCCACGACTTTTGTTGCCACTACGACGCAGGGTTCGACCTGCCCGGTCAGGTCGCGGAGGTCAAGGGGGAGCCAGCCCTTGTCGGGTGCAGGGCAGCGCCCTGTTAGAAAATTTTTATTCATTTCATGTGGATGCATGTGGTGGAGTTTTGAGATTCATAAGATTAGTGAGGCATATAAGAATGGACTTTGATGTGGAATCGTGCCAAGAAGTATTGTAGATGTGCGATAATGGTTGTCGTGGTAATGAGTTGTTGAAGTGGCTTGTTTTGGGGTGAAAAAGAGTTGGTGTATCGTTACACCAAGTGTGGTGTAATGGTACACAATTGAATTTAGAGCTACTGTGAGTCGTTACACAAGTACGGTGTAATAGTACAAGGTAGTGTAATGTTACACTAAGTAGTAGTATAATGGCACATCAAGATTGGTGTACCGTTATAGCAAAGGAGAATGAGACACTGAGGGTCGGCACACCAATTGGTGTAATGGCACACCCAGTTTTATATAAGGTGGTGTAATGTTACACCAAGTAGTGGTGTAATGGCACACCAAAACTGGTGTACCGTTGCACCAAAGGAAAATGAGACACTGGGGGTCAGCTCACCAAGTGGTATAATGACACGCCTAGTTTTATATGAGGTGGTGTATCGTTACACCGACCTTGGTGTAACGGTAAACCCAACTCAGAAATTAGAAAATATGGGTCCCCGATACTTTAAGTCGACACTTTACATTCTCTCTCCACATTATTACTCCATCTGTAAGAGAAAGATAGAGAGAAAAAGAAGGAGAAAAAGAAAAAGGGGAGATTTTATCTAATTCCAAGGGGAGAAATCACGATCCAAGGGTAGATTCTCACTCCTCAAGACCTAGCGAACATTTTGAGGTAAGTTTTGAGTTCTATCCCTAATTTCTAAAATTCTTGATTTCCGTACCTAGTTTGTACGTGAAATGTGAGTTAAATTTCTTCAAGTATATGAAGAATAAAACACTTTTACATCATAGTGTTTAATATTTTGACCTTGTTTGATAGATCAAACCCAAGGAGGTGAGGAGGGTTAATTTGGGGATTTTGAAAACAAGCGTCAAGAGGTGATTTAGAAGTGCCATGAGGTATGAGTAGTCTACAAAATGTATGTGTATATGTGAGTTTAGGCAAG
>MKEJ01019005.1:0-26628 GCA_001753735.1 Embelia ribes
GATCCTGCGGCTCAAAATTGAGTTGCAAGATCCTGCAGCTGCTTTTTGGCAGTAGCAAACCCCACCCCTAGGAAAGATGGTCTCTAACTCTTGGCAAGGTTGATTGAGATATTTTTAGTTACAAAAATAAAAATTTATAATAAAAAATTTTAAGGAATGTTTGATAATTTTATTTAAAAAAATTTATTCTTGTAACTGAAAAGTTTTTTCTCAAAAATAAAAATTTATAATAAAAAATTTTGAGGATAGTTTGATAATTTTATTTAAGAAAATTTATTTTTATAGCTGAAAAGTTCTTTCTTGCCCTTACATTTTTTTAAGAAATGTTACACACTCTTTATCTACAAACCTTGATAGGTTCTGAAAGAAGAGTATTTGACCCTAGTGTAAGGGTGATGAGTTTTTTTAGTTACGAAAATAAATTTTGTAATAAAAAATTGTGTTGACAGTTTTATAATTTCATTTGTGAAATTATATTCTTGTGGCAAAAAATTGGCATCTCACCCTTACACAACATACAAGAGTGTTAGACACTATTCTCCCACTAGGTGCTACACCCAACAAGGAACAAGAGGGTTTGCCTAATAGCAGTGCTAGGTAGAGTGTGATCAATGTATTTGAGTCATTCACTTTTAAATAAACGGCTAAAATTAAATGTATGGGTTCCACACAAAATTTAAATTTGAAAAAATTTATCTAATCTCAGCCGTTGATGTAAAAATGAGCGGCCCAAATGCGTTGGGCACGCTCTGGCCAACACTGTTGTTGGGCAAATCCCTCAGTTATTCGAAATCACTAGAGATGTTGATGTTTGTGTGTATTTCGTCTGAAGTAATCATGCAATGATTTGAAATCCGCATTTTCATTGCATTTAGTCTTAGAAGCATCATGGATTTCAATTGTCAAGTTGTTGCTAAAAATTTGGAATCCATGGTTCATATTTTAAATCACTCCATAGGCTCATCGGTATCATAAAGGTTACATCTCTTTCATTTCGTCCGAAATCATAGATTTGATATCCTCTATGTTACCAAACGCAACCTAAGTTTCTCACGGTAATCATGTGGATATTGTTCAATAAAAATAATGCGTTTAGACACTTGTTACTTGTACCTGGTCTTGCAAAACATGTTTGCTTGACGACGTCTAAAACCGAGGACAAAACTAAAGGTTTGCTAAGGAGGTGCTACAACACTCCTTATAATTTTGAAAAATCTACTAAGTGTCCAATATTTTAGTGTAAAAATATTTTAAATATGGCTTCGGTATCCCGGTAATATTTTTTAACCCTCTTATGATAATTTATATGACGTTCAACATCCCTCATATCTAATTTCTAGTTCCGCCCGTCTATAACAATCACATGGTAATGCTAGAACAATCACATGGTAATGCTGCCAATACATCAAATATTTGATAGTCTTTTTTACATTGTTAAACTTCATATTTTTGTACAAATATGTTTTCTTTGTTAACAGAAAAGGAAGGAAGTCCAAGCCCCTGAAATTCGACCTTGGGCCGAATTACCGCCCGAGATACTTGGGCTAATATTTCAAACTCTTCGGCTTGAAGATCGACTCGTAAAACTGCCTTGCGTATGCAAATCATGGTCAAGTGCTTTGAAGGGTCCTTATTGCTGGGAAGAGATAGATATATTTGAATGGAGCTTCCAGAAGAAGCAAACCAAACAGACCCATCGGATTGATAGGCTGCTTCGGACCCTGATCGAGAGAAGCGGTGATTCATTGCAGGCGCTATGTGTTCATGCTCTCTCTTCTGAGGATATCTTTTCCTTAATTGCGGATAAGTGAGTACATGTTTGTCGAAATATCATTCAGTAATGCATCTTACTTTCTTCTCTTCGTCCATATGCTGTTATGTTAGCCTCTTTCGAAATAGGGGTAAGACTACGTTATCTGCGTACATCATATCTTCTGTGGAAACCAGATAAGAATGCATATATCAGTTCCTCTTCAGACCCGGTCCACTTGGGTTGACTACTGGAAACGGACTTGGTAGGTTTAGGCCTAGTTTCGGTATTGTTGCGGTTTTTTGGAACTGCTTTGCAAAGGGGAGAGGGAGATGGAGAGTAATTGTGGTAGCCTGCTTTTAAAAATGCCCTCAAATGTAGAAGTATCTGTTAGAAAACAAGTAATTTAAAAAAAACGAAACAAAAAAAGAAGCAGAAGCAATACGCAATAAAAACTACCAAGGTAAGAAACTTGCAAAAACTTACTTTTTGAGTTATCGTTTTGATTCCGAAATTGAATTAAGATTAAAGAAATGGAGTTTTAAAAAAAGTAGGTTTTTACTTTTTAGTTTAGAAACCACTTGACACAAGAATGTGCGTAATTTTGAGAATTTTGACAGCGGTATTTTGTGTCTTAAACATGCTATGATTTGTTAATGCCTATGGTTTTCTTGCTGAGTACTTGGACGAACTTAGTTACCTAAGGGGAACTATTCACTGTTTAGAAACTAATTTTAGATAGTTCTTTGAGCTTCTACCTATCTACTACCGCTACGCCAGGAATCGTTTTTTTTTTCCTTTTCTTTGCCAAGCTTTACGAATTGTAAAGTTATTTGCGGTTATTAGGTTTTTTTGGCTCTTCTTTTGCCTAGCTACCTTTTGTTGAAGATATAATTACATAACTTTGATATCGAGTTAAATTGTACTCCACCTATCACCTAAAGCTTACTCTATTAGGGGGAAACATTAGCTTATTTATCAACTTTGGTCGGTTTTTATTGATTATTCGATAAATGCCTTCTTGTTTGGTATGCAAGTGCCAAGAATCTGCAAGCTCTGATGCTATTATTTAGCGGAATATCGGACGCAACTCTTGAAAAGCTCGCCAGTAAGCTCCCTTCCCTGACGTTCTTAGACGTAAGCCTCTGCAAAAACATCGGTACTCGTGGCCTAGAAGCGATTGGGAACAACTGTAAAAATCTCACGAGCTTGTGCTACTGCGTGGGCGAAAACACCTTCACTGACCAAAAATCTTGTGATCTGGCACATTCCATCGCCACCACCATGCCCAAACTTAAAAGCCTCGATATAAGCAACTTTGAAGTGGGAAACAAAAGTGTGGTCGAAATTATTACGAATTGCAAAGAGCTTGAATCCCTCTGCATAACAGGGTGCTACGATGTGGATATCAATGGTAAGTTTTTGGAGAGATTTCCGGGATTGAAGGTCAGAGGACCTTGTAGTTATTGCCATGAAAATGACTCGGGCAAGAAGTGCGATTGTTGGGGCGTTTCCTCGGAATCCGATGATTCGGTTTATAATGCTGCAGTTATTGCAGATTATTATAGCTTACTGTGATCGCATATACACATGTGCAATGTGGCTAGTGGTTGAATGCGGATTATCAATGGCATTTGGAAAGTTGCTGCTGCTTTTTATTATCTGTTTTCTTTTATTTTCCCCAATTTTTTTTGTTTTCCGGGTGGGAAAGTTTGAGTTTGTTTTTGGTTGTGTTATGCACTTGGATGAGTTTTGAGTATTTAAAATGCTGAGTAGGATGTGAATGTTTTTGTGTTTTGTTTAAAAATATTTGAGAACTAAAGTTTTAATTGTCTTTTCTTTATACATAAAGCCGCATCGCGTGTGTGCGACGTGGACTAGATGCTGATAAATCCTGCAGACAGAGGTACTTTTGGGGTGTTTTTGCTTTGAGTTTTCAAAATGGCTTTTGTTTCGGTTATTAGTTTCAGTCTTGTAAACTGAAAAAACACTAATTTGCTGTTAGTTTAAAAACGTCGAAATCACTATCACCACATTTCTGTTTTTTGAACTTCATTGAAACTGATTGCGCATCCCGGATACCATTTTCCACCGGCTTCGCTTGTGTCATCAACTCGTCATAATACGACATAATTTGCGTATCAATCGATGTAACGCGTCAAAAGTAATGAAATGCTCAACCAAGAACTGGGTTTGGCTTGCTCTATGTCTAGATCTGTTCCGATAAGTGATAGGAATGTCTCAAACTATCCAAGATTAAAAGATTGAAATCTTTGGCCATATATCATTATTTGTATATCTCTATTAAGTAATAGCTCATCACGTATTATTTAAATGATCCATTGATAGCTAAGTATGTAGCAGCATTAGGTTTATTATTATATTTCGACTATACTTCTTGGTTGATCAAATTTAAGAGGCCAACAAGTGCACATAAGAAGCACATTGTCAAATTTGAGAGGCCAACAAGTGCATATAAGAAGCAACATTGGTCTCGGTCTAACGAGTAACAGTAGGTAATAGAAATATCAAGCCCGTCAATTTGGCGGGTAACAGTACCAGAAGCTAGTAACAATAGCAAGGCCGCTGGTTTTCTACGGCCAACAGTAGCAAGAGGTAGCAACAACTTTTTAATTTAAAAGCAAACAAGCCCTTGTGGCTCTAACACCATGTTCTAATGGTCAATCACTTGGTGGTAAGGAGATGAGTAAATCGTATTACATTTAGTATGTGAATTATTATATTCAGACAATGAGAACAAGAGAAAGTATGAACACATAATACTAATCGAGAATCGATTTGATTGATCTGAGTCAGTGCCCAAAGAAAAGCTTCCTCTAATGTTTTCATGGCCCAGCATCGGAGAGTTCTTGATAGTATGTTCGAGCTCGTAGGCAGGGCAGAGTAATAGAATCTGTGAGCTCTGGCAGGCTTTGAACACAGTATTAGTTGATTCTATGAGAATTGCAAGTTGAAACAATCACAAAGATGTTGATAGTTTAGAGCGAAACGAATCTTCATCTTGAATAATGGGAGGTATAGTCCATGTGCCAAGAGAAGGTCCGGTAATCTTCCCTCCTAAACAAGTCAGAAATCCAAGTCAATAGAGATCATGAGGGTGTCATTTAATCTCGAGAGCCTGTAAAAAGGTTAAAATGGAGAGGAGCGTTTGTTATGTAGAGTTATATCAACAATATAATGGAGACGATTGTTTGTACCTTCTTTAGTGGCTTCTTCGCATCTTTTCTGGTAATTCTCGGCTAGCTGAGGATCTAAAGCTCTTAACAAGTGTTCATACTTCTCTTCAGCCTCAGTTATGCATTTTGCCTGTAGAACGGAAATACATAAGCTAACGCTTGGAACGAATGACTTTAATAAGTGAGTTTGTTTGAAGGCAACTTTTAAGCAAATAAACTAGCTATTAGGAAGTTATGGAAAGGTTAGGTTTACCCAGCATAACCTTAAAAATTTTGTACCCAAAAAAAAAAAAAAAAAAGGACTCGCTTGTTCTTAAAAGATGAACATCCAAATGACTCTAACTAATAATAAGAAAAAACAAAAAATGTAAAATGAGTTGATTTTAGTTATGCCCAACTAAGTAATACAAGTTTAATTCTAGACCTCAGTCATAAGTTGAAAACTGTAATTATACAAATTAGCCAAGAACCAACAGTACACAGAAATGAACCATCTAGTGAATCGCTATTGCTTTTTGCTATTTGGTTGCAGAATGACAATAAAACAGCTAAATAGTTTTTTTGGTCATTAAGTACGTACACCCACACAGTTATTTTTTGCATTTCAATTTTGTGTGACAGGCTATAACACAAGAACAAGATTATGGATGAACCATAAATACCTAAAACAATCAACTTTAAAAACCCAATATGAAAACCAAAAATAAGAATGAACCCAAAGCGTCATCTTGCACAATTCAATTTGAGGGCCACTACTTCAAATGGTGAACCCAAAATCAGACTGTGTCAAAAAGTTTAGACAGAGATGAATATCACTGTATAATAAGATGATCACAGCCTCCACAGCAAATCTAGTAGTTCATCAAAATAAAAATAATCCCAACCAAGGGTGATGTAGGATGGCATTGAAATGATACAATACTAAAAGATAGATCGATCGTTTTTAACCTAATACGAACAAAGGGGTACGCTTTAACAAAAATGAACAAAAGAAACTTGGGATCCAACACCCAAACCAAAAGAGATCCAACACTCTTGTAATCAATTCTCGTAAAATCAACTACAGGAAATAATATCCTTTATATAGGACTAAAAAAAAACCCTAATGGGCCTAACTCATATGGGCCTACTACCACTAGTAAACTAATTAAAACGAATAACCTAAACAATATTCGCTACCTCAATTAAATAAAACAATAATTAAAATAAAATAATTTAATATAACTAATTTGCATCAAAGGGGTTTGAGATCTTCTCCCTCATGTCCTGGTTTCCAAGTTGTGGGTGGAACAGAGAAAAAGAAACTATCTAATTCACAAAAAAACATTCCATTCTATTCCCGGTTCTCCAAATCAACTATGAGCATCAACAATGTGTGTTGGCAGGTCCAGGAATGGTACTTGGAATAAAAGAACTTTAAATCAGTGCTTTGTAACAGATGATATTTGGGAACAGTATCATACTCACCAGCATAGTTGGTGCAGCAGAAGCTCCATATATTCTCACGAACATGCGCAAAACATTGAAATTATTCTCCATTACATCATCCTTCATTGTAGTAAAAAAATTCATAAATTAATTCAAAATATAGAATTAACTGGGACACAAATAAGAAAATCGAAAGTATTGGAAATTACCTCATAGTCAAACCTGTCATATAACAACGCAATCTCATTACTCAGTGTTGCATGCTTCAAAAGTATTGAAAATGAGACAGGATGGTTGATCAAATCATTCGACTTAAAAGAGAAACAATAAGCGATGCCATAGAGCACCAAGGACTTACAGATCATCAGAGAACTCGACAAGAAACTCTGAGACCGAGAGGAATTGCATGTGTAGTTCGTTAACCTTCGCAGAGGTTTAGATTAAACAGCAGTAAGCACTTTGTGGATTCGAGCCTATTTTTATAATACTACCAGACAAATATACATAAGTAAGGGTTTGCTTGGTTGTAACTTTTAAACAAGAAAGTATATTAAAAGGAAAAAGTTGGATGCATCTAGCCTAAAACTTTCAGTTTTATTCAGCAGACAGCAAAAAAAAGCTTAGCTTGCCAAATATAGTCCAACTTTTAAGCAAAAAAGCAGAAAAACTTGAGCTTAAAAGCTGCAACAATACAAACCCGTGATTTTGGAATTCTTGAACAACCACAACTGACTCATAGCAATTATATGTTCAAGATGAACTTCTGAAAAAGTAAATGTCAAAGCAATTTTCTCGTTTAAAAACCAAAGATCATTGGTATAACAGGGAAACAGAGGAATATATACCTTCTCTCCTCTTAACTGATAAAGAAGCAGATTCAGGACCCGATAGTCGAATGATTTTAGATGGATTGCCCGCATTACATCTTCAAGTAAAATCTTCATAGACATAATATTTTGTAAGAAACGGATAAATATTCAAAAGCATGCTAGTATCATAGATATATCTTTTTGTAATGTCCCATAAAATTTCGGGAAATTTTTTGTAGTTATAATAATATTATAATACACATTATAATATTATTATTCTATATTCGAGTATAATGGACTCGATGTCGTGGTATTGTATTCGTGGCTGTCGCTGTGTGACATTTAATGTGTTTAAGTGTTGGTATTATTTTTCTGGGGGTGACAGCCGGCTGTTATGCTTGTGACGACCGGCTGTCATAGCTCTTCAAAAATGTGGCCAAAACCCTCTGAACCCGGCTGTTATGGATAGCAGCCGGCTGTCACAGACATCGTTGCCCCACTCCTTTTTGACTTTTAAAACCCATTTGACCCATATTTTTCCCCATTTCCGCAAAAAAAGAGAGAGAAAGAGAAAGGCGACTTTGAAACTCAAATCTTCTCGCACTTATTTCATCTAGGGAGTCTACGTCATGAGAGGATCGTTTGACGTATGTTTCTCTTTATCATTTTCTCGTTGATTTTGTCTCGGATTTCGGGTCGAGTTGTACCGTTGAAATAAAGTTGAAAAACTACATCTTTACGTCTAGTGGATTATTTCTTTGTATAGATTTGATACGATCCAAGACTCGTGGTTTACTCGTTTTAGGAGTCGAAGGTTTGGGGGTTTCAAGGCGATTCATCGCATTTCATTCGCCGTTTGGCTTCGAGGTATGTATCTTTTCTACTCACCATGGCAATGGCTACGCGTTGGTGTAATTTGTCTTTTTTTATTGGTGACTATTCCTCAATTTCCGTGCCAATCAAGTTTGACGAAATAAAATTCGGAAATGCTTTCCTTATGAGTTGTAGGACATTTTCATGGATAGGACTGACATGATTCAAGTGGCAAAGCTAGACCAATTCGGAGGAGCAAGAAGGGGAGGTTTTCAAGTCGAAGTTTGCATAATCATCCGGTGGCTTTCCGAGGTCTTCGAAGTACGAGGAGATTTAGAGTATTAATATAAATTGGAGTTTTTATATGTATATCGACATGTATGGCATGTCGTCGTTTTTCAAAACAATGTTTTCGGAGATAAAATTCTACTTTCTCATACACTATATTATGTTATGGCATATCAGAGCATATCGATACTTTAGTAGTATCTGATTTCGTAGAATACATTTATACAGTCGTAGTATAAATAGTTGAAACATATTAGTTATGAATCGGGGCGGAGATTCGAGGCACCTCATTCTCGATGAGATACGAGGCATGATGACAGTAGAAATGTAACCATTCGGGGAATTGGTTACTCTAATTGCTATAAATATACTTATAGCCTATTCATTCTAAGAAACATAGGCCTACTTCATAGAATAAAATTTGTATATGTATGCGGAGTTGATGTGGAGCTGATGCAGAGGCGCATCCATGGCAAAGTCGAGGCGTATTCATAGCAGAGTATTTTGAGATGTAGTATATTATTGTTTATATAATTCGTAGTATATACTATAGTATTTACATGTGGGGCATGTAAACCTCGTAGCTACTTATAGTATATTATCGGAGTTGACTGAGTATTATGTAATGTACTTTCGTAGAAACAAATATTCATAGAATACAAGTTTTTGAAAAGACAGAATGATTTCAGAGTTTTGAAAAATGATGATTATGAACTTTGAAAAGAGGCTTTACGAGTTTTGGATTCTGATGACTTTCCGAAGTTGGAAAGTAGGGGTTCAAAGATTTGTGAAGTACATATTCGGATTATTTCAAAATATAACTCGGGGTTTAAATCAAAATGTTGTTTGATTTTAAAAGAATACTAATTGTAGATACATATCGGAGTTCAAGATTTATGAAAAAGGAAAGGCATGAGATGCCAACTTTTATAAAAGGAGACTGAGAGTCTCGATTTGTCCAACTAAAACTCGGTGGATTTATACCCTTCGTTATGAGCGCTTGATAGCTCTAAGTCAAGATTTATACCCTTCGGGAAGAGAACCCAACAGCTCTAAGTCAGGTGAGCGACCTGACAGCTCTAAGTCGGGATAGACCGGTGGCATGAGTGGACTCCTAGGCATATGTTGCCTCTCTTATTGGAGTCGGGGACTCCCACGCATGTGTTGCCTCTCTTTTTGGAGTTGGGGACTCCTACGCATGCATTGCCTCCCTTTTCGTAGTCTGGGACTCCTAGGCACGTATTGCCTTCGGAATTCGGGATGTGATTCGTTTTCGTAGTTGGGGGCATAGCCCAGGACTGAGAGTCCATCTTTCCTACTAGAAATCACACGAGGGGGCTACAACCCAGGACTGAGAGTCCATCTTTCCTACGGAAAATTATTCGAGGGGGCTACGGCCCAGGACTCAGTGTACTTTTCGTAGATGCGTATTCAATATTCATAATCGTAGTCAGAGTTCAATATCGTAGTCGGAGTCGCATTCGAGATTTGAAAGTAAAAAATCGGAGTCCAGGTTCGCAGTCGGGTTTGGTGTTTGGAGTCATAATCGGGATATAAGTCAGGGTTAGTCGAGTTTGGTAGTTCAAACATTGTTGTTGCATATAAAGTACATTCAGGGTAGAATGTACTTACTGTACACTTTGCCGGCTGAGAGCATGTACTATTATTAGACTCGTAGTTTTCCCTCATGCTTAAAGCATGTACTTATGTAGAACTTGTATTTTATACATAGTAGTTGCATTCGTAGAAATTTCGGAGGCATGGAAGATCTAGTAAATTACTTTACATGTTTTAAAACATGGTTTTCATGATAATAAAACGAGGTTTTATTTAAAATTCGTTGTTTGAATTCTAATTATGTATATTCGCATGTGTATACATGGCATATACTTCTTAAACTCCCTTTTATCGTTTTGCTAAGAATTTGACTCGTACTTTTCTTTGCATATATATTTATATTCGTACCTATTAGTTTTGTAGGATCTGAGGATAGCTCGGACTTGCTTGAGTAGCAAGCATATCTTGGAGGTTATAGTTGGTAGATGACTCGGGGTGACTTCGGGTTGATGTTATCGGTGTATTCGAGGCAAGGTGCTTGTATAGACCTTTATTTCTTTTGTTCAAGCATTTAGCTTGCTTTGTATTTTCTAAACAGGGATGTTTACACTTTATAGTTGTTGATAGTTATATGTATATAACTGATGATAATCGCTGTTGATAATGGCCATATTATGCATATTTATGATAGGGTTATTTTGTAGTCGGGAATGGTTTGGTTAGTTATTTCAAAAAGGGAAACATATATCTCGCATCCCCGGGTTTCTCGGAATTCGGGGGCGTTACACTTTGTAAAATTGATATACCTTCTCGTTGCCTGCTAATGCAGCACATAACTTCCTCTCAAGACCCCAGTATTCTTCTCCACTCCTAAACTCGTCCCTTATTCTGTACACATAACGACAAGCTACATAAAACACAATTCGCTGAACAAACTTAACTTGTGGTTCTACATAAAAAACATGGCTCAGACCGCTCTGTTAGAAGTTGATGATGCTGAAGTAGAAGAGCTAGAGGTCTGAATGGATTAGCTTTAAACTGTTCAATGCACCTTTTAACCCCGCTTTCATTCATTCCCTGCTTTTAGTTGAAACAATTACCTAACTAGTTGAAACATATTGTAATGAGACATATTGTGCTGCGTTTTCTTTTAAATTTCATTATTCTTACCATATAAAAACCTCTTTTTAAATCTTTAGCCCCTTCCTCTGGCAAGTTGAGTATTTTCTCGTTCAGTCGATCCAACTGCATGACCAGAAACATAGTAACATCAACCACTAAGAAAAAGAGAGAGATACAGTGCAAGGCGCAGATTTTTGTTTCTTAAATTTTAGTCGCAAGGCCTCAAATAAAAATTGGGTATTTTGAAATCTAGTCTAGAATTAATTTTTTATGTCCAAAACAGAGACCCACATACATATAAATGTTCCTATTATTAGCATGAAGAGGCGTTCCTTTTACCATTTTAGGCCATGGATTATAATGAACAAGCCTTATCTGAGTCAAAGCCTATCAATGATATTATTTACCATGATTGTTGTGAATCAGAAGAAGATTATTTTCGTGTACATAAGAAGAGCTTAAAATCGTTATAATTGTAAGAAAATTTTGATATTTTTGTACAATTATACTATTAGCAACCCAATCCTTAGTCCCGTCACCAGGCAGGTTCAGAGAATGTTCAACTCATAGTTTTGATTTTCTCATTAAAAACGACACCAAACAAAGAAGTTGTTCTAATACATGATCTTTTGAGCTAGGAATCAGGTTCTAATTTAAAACAATGGCTTAAGAAATTTGAGTCTTTCTAACAATGTAGATCTTTTACCCCTCCACACAAATTGGTTAACAGACAAAGGAAAAACTATATGATAATATAGCACAGCTATGTTCATCACATAATACTGTACATCCGTCAAATACAAGGAACATTAGTATAATATACAAAATGTAGGGAACACAATTGTAGCAACAGAGTTGGATTGAATTATTGACAGAACTCGGCCAAAGTATGTGATGCATTACTGAACATTTCTTGAAGCAGTAAGAAAATAGCATCTAATGTTAGTCCTTGCATTGATTTACCTGGTAAATGTAACTTTCTGTAAACGAAAGTACAGGCAAAAATCTGAAGATTGATTCAGGCTTGTTTATGTCCATATCATGAAACATAAAGTAGGATCTGCACTGTTCACAATTAAATAAAAAAAAAAGTAGGAAATGCGAAATCAGATGGATTGAAATTTGACCAAAAAAGAACCTGACAAAAAATATGCTTTCTGGATTCAAACAATCAAATAATTGACTCTAACAGAAAAAAAAATATATTTTCCGAAAAATGACCAACACAAAAGAGCCCTTACAACAAATTTTTGAAACTCGTAACAAAGAAAGCTGAAAGAATGACAAAGAATTGCTTACAAAATCACCGAGGGTAGAATTTGCATCTTGCATTGCTTCAAACCCAACCATGGCCATACCTTGGTTGTCTGATTTCAAGGAATCAAAACCTTGCTTATGCTTGCCATTGCCTGCTAGAAGTATTATTACTTTTAGATAATAAAGGGCTAAGCAAGAGTATGTGACTATTTGCTCTTGTCAAAATCCTAGAAGAAAAAGTTTCATAGACATTCACCCGAGTACAAGTGATTGCTCGTCAGTTATCTCAATATATATTGATGTGTTATGAATAAAAAAAGCAAAACCGTAGGATTTGCCAAGGTGTCAACAATAACAAAAGAAACGATCTGTAACGAACCCCTTTGAGGGCTTAAACGAAGAGGAACGATTATGAAGAGGACTTGTTATTAAATTAATCAAAGACTCATGGGCTAAATTGTTTATGTATCCAATTAAAGGGGAGTTTCGTGAAAGAAATAAAAGGAAAACTGCTGACTTTGACAACTCAGGGGAGGATTCTGCAATTTGTTTGAAGTTGATATTTTGCGACTAGTATAAGTAGAGAAGCACAACGTAGCTGAAGGGAGGGAGTGATATATGCATGTTCTTACTTTTAGCAAGTTTAATTTAGGTTTCAATTTCCCGATTTCGTTATCGTTCTTTCTTTAGTTGTTAATCTTTATCATTTTGAGTTGTACTTCTCATTTCAGCTTTGAATATAATCTGAAAATTCGTCCCAAAAAATAGTTTGATCTTCACTTCAATTCTTCGTCATTCTCCATTATCGATTGAGTTCCATCAACGAGTTCTTTACACAATATAAGCAGTCCAAAGGAAAATATATCATATATATTGTTTCCTTAAAAGGCTTAAAAGTTAAAAAGAACCCATATTTTATACTTTCATCCCCAGAGCATGATAATGATTCTTGAACAAATGCAGGAGAAATCTGCAAAACAAAAAATAAATCCGAGATGATGTCTTTGAATGCCAAAAGATATGAAATCCAAGTGACCATATAGTTACACTGACCTTGGGCAAGTTTGCATATATCAATTGGCACTTCGTCTCCATGTCTAGTTCACCACATGGCTGTGCCTGTATCGCATAAACACAGAAACATGGACAACTCAGCGTAAGATAGATGGTCTTTGCATCTTTTAGAGTGACCTTGTGCAGTGGACCAAGTTAATAATAGCAAATGTTCATTGTAGAATCTTTAAATTTACGCCCAGAGAGAAATGATAAGTTCTATCTATCTTGCGTACTTACAAGATGTTAAGGCTTGGTAGAGGTACCAATGGTCCTTTTCAGTTATGTGTATATGTAGGACATTTTGTGCATTGTTTATTTGTTCTAATAGCAACGCGTGAAAAATGGAGTCACAGAAATTGTATTACGAATGAAGGTGATAGCTCTACAGATTTAAGTACACAGTTTGCGAGGAATTATCAAATTTAACGCTCCAAGTACCTAACCTTTTTAGTTACAGCCTATATAGGTTTAATACATTTGGAAGCAGAATTGCTAAAAATCACCTTCCCAGCCTAAGTATCCCGTTTCCTGCTTTTAATACAAAACTCTCTGTCCCACGAACCCCCGCAGAAAACTCATTTTTGACATGTTTTCTAATTACAACAAAAATCAAAAAGTAAAAAAGAAATCCTATCCACTCACTACTTTCAAACCCTGTACTATTATTAGTACCATTGAATGTAATTTTCTCAAGAAATATATGTAATAATCTTTACAACTATATGTCTTTAAAAACTAATTATCATTTCTCACTAATTTCTAAGTAGGCACATATCAGTTTCAATGTAAATATCTATACATTTTTCATCTCACTTAAATGTAAATATCTATACATTTTTCATCTTGCTTCCTGTCTCCCTTATATGTTTAGAGTTTCCATCTCACATTTTTCTGCAGCATCAATAACTTTCCTCCAGAAAACCTGAATCACTGTCTCCGGGCCAGCACTTCCCCAGCTACTAAACTATACGTCTGCACCCAATCAAAAAAGATCATTTTTTTCATCTTTTTCATCCTTTTAGAGCATTCCCAGCAGCTTTTTGTTCTCCCATTTAAATTTGCGAAAACCAAGTACCAGAAATGTGCCACACCGGTGTTTCTATTTCAGAAATCAAGTTCTCAAATGATAAAGACTTCTTACAGTTAATTTCAGGGATAAAAATTCCACCATACACCTCTTTCTCTAATAAAAAAATCAATTTTGTTCTCCATCTAATAATGTTTTCAATATTATTTTTTGAGATTTTATTGAGTTGTGTGCAATTTATAAATTTGATATTGGAGAGAAATCTTTCTAATTTCTAGAGGTAGAATTTTTCATAAATGCTTAGAGCATTCACCCCAGCTGAGGATTTCTCTTTCTCAAATGATAAAGGGAAAGCAGAAATGTCACAAATCCAATCTTTCTATTCCCGAAAACCTTTTAGAAATCGCTGTAGTGACTTTCTCCAACAAGAAAATTACTAAAAATGTTTTCCAAAATTCAAATAAACTTTCTATTAAAAGCAGGAAGATTCCCTAAACTTTTTAATTAGCATATCTTATAATTATGAACAAAAATAAGAATTTTTCTGGGTGTTCCCTAAGCATTCGCCTAAAACGTAGGAGTTTGCAACATTGACCCTTGTCAACTAGGTGACTACAGTTCATCGCTAGTTCTATTTAAGTTTAGGGCTCCGGTAGCCAAGACAAAATAGAGGAGAATGTTGCAGTAGGTTAACAGTTAGTGTAGAACTAAGGGCCTTCCAACCAATGATCCTAAATGGGTCTCTACCCTTAAATTTAAGGATTAATTTTAAAAAATATCCCCCACCGGTGTATCTAAAACTATTCAATATCTTAAACTATAGGGGATTTACTGAAGTAGGTGACTTAGAGCATTCCCACCAGTGTTTCTAAATTGGTTCTAATACTTAAAATTTAAATATTTAGAAAGAATAGGGTTCTCACCAAAAACTCTAACACTGCTCGCTCCTAAGCTACAGGGCTCCACTTGAATACCAGCGTTTCTAAATTGGTTCTAAATCCTAAAATTTAAATATTTGGAGAGAATAAGTTTCCCACCAATGACTCTAAAACGGTTCCCTTCTTCTAACTTAGGGAATTTAGCTACATGACTCCCCTTGCTCAAGTGGAGTACTATTCATCTTCAATCCTAAAAATAATTATTAAAATAATAATGAAAAGAATGGATTAATTCATGAATGAATGTAGATATAACGTATTTATGTATATGTTATATTAGATGTGTTATTTTAAATATTTTATATTTATGATAGATAATCTGATAGAAATAAAATTTAAATTTGTTATCTATTATAAGATAAAGGGTTAAATTTAGCGGTTCAATGAGTACAGGAATAGAAACACACGTGGGAATGCCCTTTCACCCCAATTTTATTTTTAAGTTTAGAGAATATGCAGCATATAGAGACTTAAACTATGGGTTGGCAAATTTCTTTAGGTGTTTGGTGTTCCATAACGAGCTAATGTGATAATTTCTCTATTACTAAAAAATAAATATTTTTCTGCCAAAATATAAAAATTAACCAACTTATTCGAAAAGTAATTTTTAAAAAAATTTCATATTTCTAAATTAATTTACTAAGAGCATTCACATTTTATGTAAATCCAGTCTTTTTAATTTCAGAAAACTTTCTATAAATGCAACACAATGCGACTTTCACAAGTGAGAATATTACTATTCACCCTTTCTTTATTAAAAAATATTTTTCTTCCACCAATATATAAAACACACACCAACATATTGAATTTTTTTTTTAAACTTTTATATTTATATATTATCAAATTAATTGTGTACAAAGTTAATTTTAGAAATGTTGAAAGTGGTAAAATTTTATTTTGTATGATAAATGAGTTTCTAAAAAAGGATATTTAAAAATAAAATAAAATAACGATTGTAATTGCTCTAACTTTTTCCAATGAAAATAGCACTATTCATATTTTTCTATTAAAAATAGTATTTTCCCTATCAAAATATAAAATGATGATTCTATTAGCACCATATTTTTTACTTTTGGCACTATCTACTTATTTATTCTTGAAAATTTATTGGCACCACTTATATGATTAAAATTGATATTGGCACTATTTTAAACTTTTAATTTGTAGGACACCAATTGCAAATAATTATCTCCCTACAACTAAATATATAATTTTTTTTTCATAATTCACCCCCTCCCTCTAAAAATGATAATTTGAAACCCTACGCCTACACCCCTTGCAAATCTCCTCAACCGCTACAAATATGAATTCACTGCACATCCTTCATCATCATGCGTGACATCCTGCACGTCACGCCACCGCGGTTCCCCTGCACCGCCGCTTGTAGTAGAAGAAGCCACTCGTAGTTGAAAAATCAACTATGGAAAAGTCGAATAATTGGATCGACCTTATAAAGTCGAACATAATGTAAATATTAAACTTTTAAAAAGTCGATTATTCTGTATTTGAAAAATTTGAAATTATAAGTGTGGTTCGACTTTTGTGAGGTTGAATATTATCACAACATTCGATATTCGCAAAGTTAATCCTCATGTTCGACTTTACGGATGTCGATTCTTGTAAATTTTTTTGACTTTGATAAAGTCAATCCTTATGCTATGCATTTAGTAACTTTTGGTCACAATCGATTATGTGAAAGTCAAATTGTATATTATTGTATTGTTTTTTACAAAATTGATTGTAGCATCGTAAATCAGGATTTCAAATGATTTGTTCCAACCATTTAAAATTAATTTGTTTATGAAATATATCTACTTTCATACATAAATTGAGATTTAATTATGTATTTTTAAGTTTAACGGAATTCAGAGAGCAAAAAGATAGTATATATATAGTGGATTTTATGCGTAGAAGATGAAGTTAGAGATAGAGAGAGAGAGTAAAAAGATGCTATGTTTGAGATTGAATGAAAAAAATGGAGTGTTAATTACAAGTTTTATTTAAAAAAAATTAGTATTATTATAGATTAAATATGAAGTTTTGTAATTTTTTATTTAATTTTTGAAATTTTTTGTTGAATGAAGATGATGAAATGATAGAAGAAAATATTGGTATTTTGGTCATTTAGAGGTGTGGTGTTAAATAATATTTTTTCTTGTATCAATAGTACTAATTGAAATCAAGAATAATTAGTATGGTATCAAAAGATACTTCAACTCAACAAGTGAGGTGTTAATATAGTGTGGGTGTCAGAAATAAAACATGTGGTGCAAATAGAAACGCTCATATAAAGTAATATCAATATATTCGGAAAATATTTTAAATATTTTTGTATTTACATATTAATAGTTTAATTTCATAGAAATTTTATTTAAAAACTCTTAAAATAATTAATTTATATTGTGCAAGAGAAATTCTTTCTATAAATTCGAATTAAGAAACTAAAAGATAAATCTGCTCAAAACATATTTGATAAAGTCATAGTACGCGGAATCCATGAGAAACTAAACAATTTTGTCTGCTAGCTGTAGAATCTTAATTATAAATAAAATAACTTACAATATGCATGATGACTGCTAATACCATAACACATTTGTTAATTAAAAAATCTTATATTACAAATAAATGTAGTACTTAGCTTTCATTTCTATATTTAACCGAACTAGGAGTAACCTTTAGTTTTAATTTATATACTTAATGGAACTAGTAAACTATATTTATACAGAATGATATCATAATAATATTAAATGATTGTATTTTCATATTTAGAATATGTAATAATACTATAAGTTATTTTACTTGTCGAAAGCTAATTTATTTAAGACTTCAGAACGAAAATTGTGAAGGAAACATAAAAAGGATATCTTCTAAAAATACTATTGATGTTTAATTATTTTAATCTTAAAATTTTAATTTTTATCAATTCCATCCATGAAGTTTTTTTCGTTCTTCAAAGATCCTTTTTATTTTGGACCCTTTTTCCCTGGGATAACACAATATGAAGAAAATATATCTCCCATACAATTAAAGCTGCAAAGGCGGTTGATTTATTTAACAAATATAGTTATAAATTGTACTTTTATGTATTGAAGATAAAATTAGTTATATTTTTATTAAAGAAAAATAGATCGATAACATTAGATTTTACATTTGTGGATCAATAGTAGAGGTATATCGAGAGCGAAAAAATATTTGTTGCAAGATGTTCACCCCATTTACTTTGTTATATTTTCTTCATCAATCTTCAATTTTTTTTAAATAGTAAATAATATGTAGAAATAAACCTTCATTTTTTTTCTATAGTTTTAATTAGTCAGATAATAGACTAAACAAATTTTATTAACGATTAAAATACAACAAAATGTTAATGAGAGACAAATATGACTATATTATTTAATAATATTTTTATATGTAGAAAATGAATAAAAAATTTATTATTTCAAATGCATAAAATTGGAATCTAAGAAATATAATTTTTAGATAATTAATCTCTAGTGTGGCATCATTTGTCCTATTTTCCCATACGAGGCCGGAGTAGGGATTTAAGTGACACTTACGAGAATAAAGTATTTTTTAAAGAAAAAGACAATGATACAAACTATGATAAAAGAAGTTTTGTTTGATAACTTACTAAAACATGAGTGATAAAATAGATAAAATTGTAATTTTATATTAAATTGATAAAAAAAAATCAAACCTCCGAGTGTTATCTTATGAATCTATGATGGGCCAAATTCGTGTTAAATTGCCGCCCAAAGCATTTTCTATATTCAATATAAGAAAAATGATAGTATATAATTTCCGTTGGTTTTATTCTTATTGGCCAATAGCTAGGGAGTATCAAATTGGTCTACACTTTTTGATTTACTAAATATTGCATAACTGAAGGCCAGTTCTTAAAAGATTACAAAAACCACCAACCAAGGCTTAATGTTATCAAAAATGTTGATCAAATGAAAACGACCCTCTAATTATATTAAGTTCCTCTAACCAATACTTGAATGCATCGTCCAACCATTCCGAAAGCCAGCAATTACTCCATAATCTCCCTCCTTCCTTTTCCCTCTTTCGGTTCCGATTCCCTTCAAACATGTAATGAAATAGATGAATTCAACTCTTCTACCGCTGTAGTCGATTTCCACTTTTTCGCCTTTATTCCCTAGCCACCCGCCATCTCCGAATTTCGAAAGACATACATTTCATTTTCAAGCGGAGCTTATTCAGCCTTTATTCCGTTCGCAAGAACTAGCACCCTAACATAGAACGAAACTTTTCTATCACTCAATCACTCTCTCAGAAGCTCAAGAATGTTTGGAAAGATGCGATCCGTGAAGAAATTAGCAAGGAAAGTGAAGGTTAAGGGAGGAGGCCAAGTAACCCCTTCAAATGCCACACCGCAAGGTTATGTGGCAATATACGTAGGCGAAGGGAGGTCGAGGTTTGAGGTACCAAGTAAGTATCTCTCTCACCCTCTCTTCAAAATACTTTTAGAGAAAGCCTACACAGAGTTTGGGTTCAATCAAAAGAATGGCCTATCTGTACCATGCAGCATTGAAGCTTTTCAAGAGGTTATGAAAACAGTTAAATGCAAACATGGCAAGTTTGATCTAACAAATTTGGTACAAGATTTTGTCCGGTGAGAGAGACGTGGTATATTAGTCCAAATTTCACTCTTCCCAAATTACTAGAAAAGTTTTGACCATATAGATGAAATTATTCTTGTTCCTATCACCCAGGGCTAATGATGTAATCGTAGTCAAGGGCTTCCATACACATCAGAATTTATTTATGACAATCATTCATAGGTTAAGTTGTATGCTACACAGTATTCAAACGAAGTCTCTGGGTTAGGCATAGTTTGGGAATGCTACGCTTTTTAAAAATACTCTTATCAAAATTTCTTTTGAAAATTGATCTTAAAAGCACATATAGTGCTAATATTCGGTAAATAAATTCAAAAAATTATTTTAATAAGTAATGTAATATTTGGTAAAGTAATACTTTTTTATCATAAAAATATAAATGTAGATATATATGAGAAATGTAGTAAATATAATTATAACTATTTGGATAATTAATGATAGAAAAATAAAAAATAAGATTAAAAGCAATACCAAAAAAAGGAGATTTTTCTAGGTTGAATCCTGGTTCGTGTTGGGAACTATCGTAGATGCGAGGCACTGGACCCTGCGGACTAGTCGGATGGCGCAAGCCGACGAAAACCACAGATTTCAAAAAAAAAAAAATCACAACACCTTATTGTTCAAAAATATTGAAATTGAAATGGAATTTAAAGACACTCTTTTCATCATTATTTTCTTAAAATAAATATTAATCTTACTATAGTATAAATGATTTATAAGAAACTTCCTACAATGTACAACAACATTATTTTTTCAATTTAAAAAAATGTATAAATTAAGACTAAAATGCATGTAAAAATTTAGGAACGTCTATGCGGTCAGGTAAACAAAAGCAGCAAGAACAAAACTTTCAATGAAGTTACTAGTCATGTTAAAAAAATTCTAGAAATTGTGGGTGTCAACTTTTAATTTCTAAATTTTTTTTGTCAAAACACTAACAATAAAAATTCTCAATGCAAATTAGTAATTTACTTTCTTTAGGGCAGATTACCGCTGACCTTGGTCTTTCATACCACTTGTCTCCATTCAAATAAGTCAAGTAAAGAAAGCAAATATATAAGAAGTATTAAAAATAAAAATAAATATAAAAACTATTAATAAATAAATATATGATACACTAGTATATGGATGAAAATAGCAATAAGCAGGTATAAAGAGGATAGTTGTTGCAACCTAAGCATGGATTGTTCAACTGCTCCTCTTCATCATTCATCTATATTTATCCTAGTCTCTAAACCCCTTTCTAAAACATCATCTCTAAGCCACATAAATGTCTATCTAATTTTCCACAACTAGGAGAACAAAAGAAAAACACTCTTTTCTAATAATAGTTCCTATCTTTTTGGGTTAGTATAGTAGTTCCTATTAGTAACAATGGCTAAGATGTTTAGGCCTTTGTTAATGTGTTGCATTTTAGTTTCTATATTTTTGAAATTATCTGCCCAATCTTGTGCCAAATATGCATTTGCTAGCAACAAGGTGTTTAGCAACTGTAATGATCTCCCTTACTTGAACTCATTCCTTCACTACACTTACAACCCGTCCACACAAACCGCTCAGATCGCCTATCGCCATACCGGGATCACTACTTCAAGATGGGTCGCATGGGGAATCAACCCGCAGTTCAAGGGCATGGTCGGCACACAGGTATCGTACTACTCAAATTAATAAAATTGCGTTTGTAACATGCACCACAGTTTGTGGGTTCATTTGGTTGCAACATTTAGCAAATAAGCCTACTTATTTTTTACTCAGAAAAAAAAGATAGAAGCATCGAGTTTAAAATTTTCAACTTATTTAGGCAAAAAAACAAATTAATAAGCTCATTTTATAAGCTGAGCAGCCAAATGTTGTCTAATTTTTAAGTAAAAAAGCTGAGAAGTTGAAGCTTATAAGCTGCAACTAAACTAAACACGCCGATGTGTCCTATTCCCAGGAGAGTCTACATTATATTATTTCCCATCTTTGACATTCAAATTAAGATTTTTGCGTTTTACAATAGGCTATCGTGGCTTTCCAAAAATCCGACGGAACCATGACTGTGTACACGTCGCCAGTGTCGAGCTACCAGACGAACTTGCAGAATGGGAAACTGAGCTTTGAGGTGTCGGATTTATCTGCCACGTATGCGAACAATGAAATAACAATTTTTGCTACTCTGAGGCTACCGAGCAATAGTTCGAGTTTGAACCAAGTTTGGCAAGAAGGCCCGCTAACCAACGACGCTCCAGGCATGCATAGTACTTCCGGGGAAAATGTTGAGTCGATGTCGACTTTGAATCTTGTCTCGGGGCAATCAGGGATAGTAGGAGGAGGTGGTGCAGTTAACTCAAATATCAAGAAGAAGAATGTAAGTATTTAGTTACTATATATATGTATATATATATATATATATATGTTGTAATAAAATATCATTTGTTAATTCACTAGCTTATACGAGTGGCTAATCAATTGTTTAAGCTAATGTATAAGCACCCTTGTGGTGAGTATAAGAAGAGGTAAACTACTCATCTTAGACGAATTTATTTGCTTTTACATAAATGACTAAGGATGCTCATTTTTTGTATGCGGAGGCCGATTGGAATTAGGATGGTCTAGTACGTTCGTACGTACGTCTTATCTTCTACGTGCCTCGTGTGTACGACATTTATTTGTGTTTGAGAACCCATATATGAACATATCCCACACGCGGCTAGAAGATAAAAAAAAGAAAAGAAAAAGGAATGTATATCTAGATCGTTTCATCGAGCTTCATTTCTTTTAGATAAAAAGATTTAATAGAAAAATAATAATTTGCCACAGATTCATGGAGTGTTGAACACGGTGAGTTGGGGTATAATGATGCCGCTTGGCGTTGTAATCGCAAGATACTTGAAGGTATTCAAAGTCACGACCCCGGCATGGTACTATCTTCACTCTACTTGTCAAACATCGGCCTATATCATCGGTGTTGCGGGTTGGGCAACTGGACTTCAACTGGGGAGCCAATCCCCCGGTATCACATACACTGTTCACAGAACTGTTGGGATCGTCCTCTTTTGTCTCGCAACCATTCAGGTACTCAAAAGCACTCCATATCTCCCAAAAAACAAAAAAAAGAACATTTATATTGCCAATTTGTGCTTGCTAAATTGATTGTGAATGGGTTTTAGGTGACCGCTTTGCTCCTTAGACCGAAAAAGGAAAACAAGTACAGAATATACTGGAACGTATACCACCACACTGTTGGATACGCAGTCATAATCCTCGGGATATTCAACATATTCCAAGGCTTTGATATCTTGAAGCCGAAGGGTGAATGGGAGCGGGATTACGTCATATTCCTCTTGAGTTTGGCCGTGTTTGCCGCTTTCATGGAAATTTACACGTGGATTATAGTCTTGAAGAGGAAGAGGGCAAATGAAACTCGGAAGTATTCTTCTAATAGCTTCAACAATAGTTTCAATAATAGCTTCAATGGAACAAACTATGGGGTTAATGGGTATGGCCCATATAAGGCAAGGAACCAATATGGAGTAGTATAAGTTTGGAAGCTGGAGGTTACCCCAAGACAGCCTATTGTTCAGATTTTTTAATGTGTTGGCAAAATCTTGAACTGTGTATTGTTGGTCAATTGGCCGTCTTAGGTAGCCCCACCTCGTCCGTATAGGTTCCATAATTGAGTAAATTACATTTATGGGACACCTTGTTTTGTTAAAAGAATGTTCGTTTATACAAGAATTGTAATTGTTTGAAGTTTGCTTTCATTGTAGTTGTTTTCAGGGTACATGTTTTGGGCTTGTATGCATCAATTGTATTTGCTATGCATATGCATCTTTCAATGTCATTTCATTAATATATAGCTATTTTTAATGACATTAATATCTAGCTATTTTTCTGTTTTCAGACTAATTTTTTTATGGCAAGAGTGAAACTTGTCTTCTGTTGATTATTGCTCATTTTGTACAATGTTAAACGAAGTCAATTCATTGATTTCCGATTACTAAATATACTATCAGCTGGGCAAGACTAAGCACCTTGTGCAGGTTTTCGTTCACATGATTTGGTGAAATGTCCGTCAACGTACTAGGTTCCATGGTAGTGACATGGAAATACCGATTGAATTTGTGGGCGGTGAACTAACGCTCTATTTTTGCGTAAAAATATGTTGGTTACTTCAAATTTGCTTCACATTATTAAGGCAAAACCCTAAAGCTTAATAAAAACTAGGAACCTTTTAGCCGAGAAACATACACGAAACAAGCCCTGAAACAAAACTCCATCTCGGGTCATGCACAAATCGGGCACGAGACTCCCCACAAAAGTAGATATGCTGACGGCAGATCATGTACTTCATTAACATCGCCCTGAACTCGTAAAGAAACAGTGATTTTCAAAATGAGAAGTTAAAATAGAAATTCAAGAATTGCTCAATGTGCTCTTGTGCAAAACAATGTGGCATTGCTATGAGAGTAACTTATTTTCGTTTCTACGGTAAAGGAGACAAGCTTAAATAAGATCGCAAAAGAAAAAAAATACACTTATAAATATAACTGGTACATAGTCTCTTCGAGTTCAAGGAGATAGAACACTGGCTTCTGTTCAAGCAAAAAGAATCCATTTGCTCGAAGTTTTTGAAAACTTGGGTATATTTCATTCCGACTCTTTCAGTGCCTCCACAAATGCATCTCTCAGAAGAGGATTTGAAGCTGCTATTCGCTGGGCCGTTATGTTAAACTCTTGACCAGAACTGATCCCGACAAACAAGAAAACGCTAAATAAAAATCAGAAAGAAACCTTGTGTGCTAATGTCAAAGTAGCTGTTTGAAGAAATTAACGTTCACAGGGTAAAAGGAAAAAAGTGCTGATATTCATTGCTAATAGAAAATTTCCTTGACAATACTGAGAGAGATGAAGCTAGAGGGGAGGAAAGGAAATAAATTTATTTCTTACGGATCAAAAATAACTCCTCCAGCCTCTTTGACAATGACAGCACCGCCAGCCACATCCCTGACAAAAGGAACAAATATTTTACCAACTATAATTTTTTCAAACATGCCAATTTTATGTAGTCATTTCATTTAGGGATAGAGGCATACCAAGGCCCACCATATCCTACTAGATAGAAAAGGTCGAGCCTTCCGCAAGCAATGCCACAGAGGGTCAAAGCACAAGAACCACTCATGCGAAGAGATCGAACCTGATAAAAAAAAATTAAGAATAAGAAATTGAATTTTAAAATTTTGTCGCCAATAAGTTCTTCTGCCAAGAAGTAGGCCAGGTATTAGAACCGTCTAGTAAGGTAATACGGTAATATCCTTTGGTCTATT
This sequence comes from Embelia ribes, assembly GCA_001753735.1. Classification (NCBI taxonomy): domain Eukaryota; kingdom Viridiplantae; phylum Streptophyta; class Magnoliopsida; order Ericales; family Primulaceae; genus Embelia; species Embelia ribes. The sequence continues at coordinate 25,195 of MKEJ01019005.1, forward strand.
TTGGTTTTCCAACACAGAAATCTTGGCAAGTTATTTCAGTAGTTAGAAACACTTTTTGAAGAACCGCACGAAGTGATATATTTGAGGTAATTGAGGAATACAATTAGAATTTGCATCTACTTTCCAAAGAACCTTACAGAAAATGAGTTGTCTAGACTCAAAAACTCATCTCATTAGTCAGTTTCCAATATACATGTGCGTAACTGATCAAACAAAGACAACCAAAACAGGCCTATATTTTAAATACAAAACAGGACTTCAATATTACCTTGTATAATAAACTATTAACTCTTTTCGTAGCACTATCCACAGTAAGCCTATCACGTTCAGCTACAACCTGTTCACTCAATAAGACAACTTTGTCACTTATGATTCGATTCCTGTGGAGTAAATAATGTAGAGGAAAGCAAGATATGTTATTTATTTCTTTTTTTACTCTCTATACTAGCATGAGTAACTCCTTTCTAATAAAAAGGAAAGATGGAAAAGTAGAAACACTGGGGATTAAAACTGAGCATTACGCCTCAAGCATGCAAGCATTAGCACTTTAGAAAATATAGTGGACTCAACAACTTGCAGATGTAATCCATACAAGATGATACTACATCTATATTACATGAGGCATAACTACTAGCATTTTGTGAATCTTGTGAAGGCAATGACAATAGCATGAACATCATTACATATCTAATTTTGTAACTTTTTCCATTTCTATGTAGGGGGCCACAGTTTTACAAATTACCAAATTAAATGTTATGTACTTCACAATCTATTTAAAGTAAAAACAGAAAGAAGAGAGTAGAGACCGAGATCAAAGGTCTTCTCCCATACCTCAGTACCAAGAAGGGACTTCACGAGTTCTGATTGAGAAGCAACTGCAAATTTCAAACAAGATGTAAGTTGCCAAAGATCCACAAAGAAAAACTGCAGTCGTTAAAAATTATGAATATGAAAAAATGCGGTCACCTTTTATAGGATTTCCGTTCAGAAGAGCACCTTTCCCGTGGACACCAGTGAAAAGCTGCACAGTGAAAAAGACCCGAATAAGTCTACTTCATTTAACTGCAGATTGTTATTGGAAACTTCTTTTTATTAAAAACCCATACGATTAGTATGTACGCGAAAAAATTTCTACCTCATTCATGATGGGATTGTATACAACACCAACCGTTGGGACCTTTCCAATTGTTAGACCAATGGAGACACAAACAAAGGGAAACCTACAAGCCAGAGGCAGAGGCAAATTAATCACTTCTACTAAATGTACAAGAACATGTCATAACAACTTTAAAATATTTAATTTCAGGATTTTATAATTACCCGTGAACGAAGTTAACAGTTCCATCTAGAGGATCAACTATCCACGTGGGCTCATCAGTCAGCTCCGCAATGCCATAAGCAGCAGATGTTTCTTCCCCTACAAACTGTCATAAA
>MKEJ01019006.1:0-11080 GCA_001753735.1 Embelia ribes
GTTAGGAATTCCGGGGCGTGATAATATAAGTTGCCCCATCTATTTAGTGGCCTACTTCCGTGAAGCCTAACAATAATTTTAATATGGCCTATAGGTCGCCCTCATCTTCATGTTGGCCCACTTTAATGATGCTGGTCTAATGTGACTTTAACACAAATGTAACTCTAATACCAATTGATGAAAACCATATAGATATAATTCATCCTTGAAAATCAGCTTACAAAAATAATATGCTTTAGTGATTATATCCCATGGTTAAGATCCACATTTACTCGATGTGGGATCTAAGTACATCCCACACTACACTTATATCCTACTTGCACAAGGTTAATCCCATTCCATACTTACTTATTCCACTTGTATATGAATATCAACATTTCATTCATGGAATCTAAAACCAGGAGGGAGTTCCAACAATAAACTATGGGGAGATTTTGTACAAATTTTGCCAACCGCAAGAAGGTTTCTTGCATTTTTTATCACCATTTAATTGTGGTTTGAATCCGATTAAAAATATTATTCATGAACCAGTTCTTTCTTTCGATTTAATGAACATATATTTTTTTTCTTTTCAAAAAAGAATTAGACAGCTTTTTTTTTAAAAAAAAACTGATTGTTTATGATTACATGTAGAGACTTGTTAAGAACTATTGAATGGATAAATATTCATGTTTATCAAATGCATATGATAAACAAAGCTCAAATATATTAGTATGTGATAGTATCATTATACACTCAATATTAATCAAAATTTGTTTCAAACATGGTAAATATAGAAGTAACGGCAACTTTCTATATCGATATTTAGCAATCAAAGGATTCTATTTGTCATCCAACATGAAGATGTGTTGCTTATTATAATAACAATATTATCCATCTTACTTTTAAAATACAGTAATTACTCTTACCTACAATACGTACCTCTATTTTAAGTTAATTATCATTTAAGATAAGAGCATAAAGATTAAGGTCATTAAATAGCCTGGATTATGCAAAAGAATAATATTATTCCATCATATTAGCATTTGAAAAGTACTCAAAATAGTATTAGTTAATAAGAATAAAATTTAAAAGAAGAAGTAATTAATACAACCTCGATACTCTAACGTGCCAAATGAAAAAGTGGAAAACAAATTAAAACGATATTTAATTTAAAAGGGAGGTTATGATCTTAAAACATGCTTAATTTTTAAGCTTTACAAGTGTATATTTTATTTCTTAATTTTTTCACATGTAATAACTAAATAATCATGCAAAATATTATCGCTAAATCACAGCCCTGGAAAGCGCACGTTTCCTCCGCCCAAAGGCAAGTATATACCCACCAACGGTTGTTTACACGTCACCTCAATTTACTAAAACACCCCCATATAGTCCACAATTAACGGCTCGTAACCAAATAACCCAACCACCCTATAGGGGCAAAATAGTCATTTCTTTTGAATGCCGTCCAGGCCCATCCTCCAAATCACCGCAGTCTCTTTATAATGTAATCAGAGTTCAAATTTTTATACACCGAGTCTCCCCTCTGTTCTCTCTCTATGTATATATTTATATCTCCATTGATGCTTCTCTTAATTGAAGAAATTCTCGGCGAGAGCTCAGATATCTGAAGGACTGGGAGTGATCTCGCGATCGATTGGCGAGCATTGGAATTCATTCGAAGCCCTAGAATTCGAGGTAATTGGAGAAATTAGGGCTTTTTTTAACTGATTCATCCGTACATTATATCGATTAGCGGGAATTGGAATCGACTTGAAGATCTTGATTTTCTAGCTTTTGAGTAATTGAAATTTCAGGGTTTTTACTGGATTATCGATTAATTGTATTGATTAGCAATCTGTCGAATCGATTTGAAACCCTAGAATCTCAATTTAATTGGAGAAATTGGGCTCTTTACGTAATTGGATAAATTAAGTCTTTGTTTAATGGATTACCCACAAATGTGTAGATTTCAAGCCCTTAATTTCTAGGCAATTGCAAAATTTTGGGTTCTCAGTAAATTGTATCGATTACACAACATTGGATTCTATTTGGAGCCCTAGATTTTGAGTTAATTGAAAGAAGTTATTTTTTTAACTCGGTGTAATTTAGAGAGAGGGATCAAACATGGCGGATATGGAGGACGAGGAACTGAAGATGGCATTGAGGATGAGTATGCATGAGCCTCCGGAGCCGAAGAGGAGCAAGCCGTGGGAGAATGTTGCTGGGGGCAGTGATGAGTCACCGGAGATTGATAACCGGAGGAAGCAGCGGGAGCTGATGGCGGCCGCAGCGGAGAAGCGGATGATGGCCTCGAGGGGCGTTGCAGTGGTACCAATAGTCGAGAAGAAAGAGAAAGTTCTAGAGGCTGCTTTGGCAGCTGAGACTTTGACAAGGAAAGATGTGAACTTGGGGGAAGAGCTTTCGTTGGAAGAGGCGAATCAGCTGTTTTCGATTGTCTTTGGTAGCGGAGTTTCAAGAGATATTCTTACACAGTGGAGCAATCAGGGTGTTAGGTACTTTCCAATTGAAGTGTTCAAGAAATTTAGTTTTAATTTGTTTGCTTGGAACTGTACATTTTGGCTATTTGAGCGGATATGCTGCTTCTAACTAATCATATTCTAACTAATCATCGAGAATTTGAACTTGTTTGCTAGCTTGTAATTGTTGAAACAAATCGTGCTGATCAATTCTAATTTCCAATTATTTGTATTTGAAGCATCTCGAAAATTTATTGTTGTAATTTTGGTATTTTATATCAAGATATAGGCTTCTATTTTTCAGACATTTTATTATTGGCCGCTCTTCGTATGTCCGTACGTCTACAACGGGTTATACTTTTTAGGAAACACAATTTCTAAATTTAAATTACTTCAGATTATATAATGTGTAAGCAGATGCAGATCGTGGTATCAAATTCCTTTATAAGAATTCTAATCTTAGGCGTGCTTTTTGTAACATATTAAACAATGTACTTTAGTCGATAGACGTGAATGCATATTATGCTTACAACCAATTGGCCTGCCCATCACAATCCTTTGCTATCGAGCATCATTATCATTAAAGTGAAAGGTCTAATATTCCAGGAATACGCATAGTAAGCCTATTTTATTAACACTTGTTCCAGTGAGGTTGAAACTAGGGCTGATAGATACTTGTTACGATCTTATCTGTCACGAATCTTGCTTCTATGATATATACTAGGGCTGATAGATACTTGTTACGATCTTATCTGTCACGAATCTTGCTTCTATGATATATAGTATTCCAATAGCGCAAAAAATGACTTGCAACTCCCACGGTTAGTTCCAAAAAAAATAATTAATTCCAAAAACTCCCACGGTTAATTACCTTTGTTTGCTTATAGGCTAGGAAGCACCGACAAACCAAAATGAGTGTTGTGTCCATGTGCGATACTTATCGGACACACATTCTTCACGGATAATTCAGAACATGTGTGGACACTCCGTTGGGCATGTCTGTTAAATTATTATTTTTGAAAACTTAAAAATATGCGTTGGAGAATTCATATGGCATATCCAAGGACGATAAGTTGCTTTTAGATAAGGTCTAATTGAGTTGCAATTTGAGATGATTTATACAAATGTTATTGTATGATGTAAATTGTGTTAACATAAGTTCAACTGTCTATATGCAAACTTATTGCGATATTTTTAGAACATGATACTTTTTAGTTTTTTCTAGTATATTTATTAGAGTTTCCCCAACGTAACCGTGGCCGCCTTTTTATAATTGACGTGTATTTTTGTCCATACCAAAACCCATGACCACATATGTGCTTCTCACCTTTGTAGTCTTTTGTTTCATCAGCGCTATAATACCTTTTTGTCATTTTTAATACTTACCTATTTTGTATTTTGGAGATTTCTTACAGGCAACTACTAGTATATAACTTATAGAAATTATTCGGAAAATAAAAAAATGTTGAATCCTGCCATACACCGCATCTGCCATTTTCCGTAAGTTGTTGAATTTGTGTCCGTATCCATATCTGAATCCGTACCCCTATCTGTGTCTATACATCTATGCTTCTTAGCTTATAGGCCTGTATTGCTGACAGTTGTTTATTCATGTTTTTTTTTTTTGGCGGAACATTAGAACGTAATTACATTTGCATTTAACGCAACTTAATAATATACCCTTCTGGAACTACTATTAACATCTAGATTGTCTCTGTAGAAGTTTACTCATGGCTGACAAAAGAAGATGACAGGCCAAGCTTGACACTGAATGTGATTTATCTAGTGACTTATAATTTCCGAATGACTTTCGGTAGTTAAATAGCCGCACTTGGTGGACTAGTTTATATTCAGCCTATTTTTTGTTGGTGCTGATTGGTATCTCTATTTCCAAAAGATGACAGGCAGATCTGCTGTGTCGGCTGAGAGAGCCCCGTGTTTTTAAGGCTTGAATTGTTTGTTTATTGATAGAGGGCTAGGATGGGTTTAGGCCATAAAATGGAGTGAACTTTGGCTCATTTCTTTTTTTTTTTAGCAATATGTTCAATTACGAGGTAGAGCCTTATAAAGTCCACATGGTTTTTGTTCCATTCATTTTTTGAGGAACCTTAATAATGGTAATGAACATTAGAAAAGCGCAAGCTCGGATTTTGTTTCTATTGAATTGACTCTTATATTATGGACATTTAAGTTGCCTTTCAATGTTATTCTCTGCTTTTTGGGTGCGTCGGATTTTTCTGCTCAAATAATTATACCTTTCGCATGCTCATTCTACGAAGACTTTTCGTTCAGGTTTAGTCCTGATCCAGAAACTTCTATGGGACTTGTGCAGCATGAAGGTGGGCCTTGTGGTGTATTAGCGGCTATACAGGTGTTGCCTTGTGCTCTCATTTTTTAAAAGATGGTGTTTTCAACTCTCTGCTCTGGTGATATGTTGATATTTAAATGCCATGCTTCTTGTTTATGTGATGTGGTTTAGTCAACTTTGTGACCTGAATTAATTATAGGATTGATAGATGGATGTTCTTAAAAATTTTGCCAAGTGTAAACACGTCAAATGATCCTGTTTTGAAATGATCACTTGCTGTTTTTATTGTATTGGACTTGTTGTACATTGGTAATAAGAAAAAATTTGTACGAGGTTATGAACATATCTTCTTTATTGCTAATGAATGTGATAGTTTCATTCATTTGCATCAAGGTACTCTTTATTATGTAATTAGAAACTACATAGTAACATACCTCAAACAAATTCTCCGCTTCTGTTTTGAAATTGAAATGAAACAGAAGTTTGAGATAATACTGACATATATACATGCAAGTTTCATGAGAACTAGTAATATATGAAAGCTGGGGTATTTTTCATTTTTCTTTAATTGGCTAGCTTTGGTTCTTTTCTGGTTTGAAGTCACTCAAGTCCTATCTAAGGCTCCGCTAGGTGCAAGGATTCCTCGTAAGAAAATGCGACGGAAAAAAATCTCTTTACAAAAAATCATGGTTTCAAATATAACATTTTCCTTTTCATCACATTTTTCTTCACGAAATTCTTACACCAAACGCACCATAAAAGTTCAGAAGGTAGGAAAATGGGCTGAATAATGCATATCAAGCTCTTTTAACATATTCCTTTGCCAAATTCTTTTCACCGTTGGTTTCTTTTATGCGTGTTATTTTTGAACCCTGAAATTTTTGCTACGGGAATCAATTCAAACATCCGCACCGAAAATTGAATAGCAGTAATTCCTGGGATCTGATGTTGCTAATAGCGTAATGATTTGTTCTTGAATCTCTTTGGATATTCTATTCTTTGTGACAACTATCTCATCGTGATTTTGCTGATACCTGACAAAGATTCTGTTTGATTTTGCAGGCTTTTGTTCTCAAATATCTTTTGTTTTCTTCAGAGGAAGTATGCAATGCAAGAACAAAGATATCTAGTTTGGGATCTTGTAGAGCTGCAAATGAATCTATTGAACTTGATGATGTTGTTTATTCTCTTACTGAAGAGAAAAAGTCCAGGTAAATCAAATTTTGCTTCTTGACTGTCTCATTGGATGCATTTTGTCAAAGTTACTAAATACTGAGCGTGGTAGTTTGACATTTGGTTTAAAGCTTATTTTTGGCCAATAGGTTTATGATGTAGGACGGTATTGAGTATCGGAAGGATAGTTGAATATTTTAACAAAAATGAACAAAAGGGTTGGATGTTTTGACAAAAATGAACAAAAGATAAACTAAAGAGACCACACTACCCTTAATTCATAAACTCAACTCTAAAGAAAATAATACATAGAAGGTCATATATATAGACCTTTAAGAAAACCCTAATGGGCTAATCCCATAATGGGCTTGGCCTTCTATTATAAGGAAACACATAGAGATAATATTCTCCTAACAAAATTAAATAATAACATTAACTAACGCTAAATATACTATTCCAAATCTGCATCATTCTCCCACGGTTGAAAAAAGTTCAACCTCGAATTTTAAGTTTTCAAACAAAGCGAGGAGTTAAAGTCCAATCATCCATCAAATATTAGCATAAACACAAAGGCTAGTCAATACGAAGGGGGTTCAACAATCTTCATGAACAACTTCATACACAAGTACGATATCACCGAGATTGAACTTAACCTTTGGATTATACCACAACGCTTGCAATTTCTTTTGTCAACCCGAATAATCCCATGCCATACCACTTGATAAAGTCACCCCAACAAACTTTTTAGCAAAGTTATCCAATAACAAAAATGATCAACATGGTGAGCCCAAGACTTGAAGTGCTTCTTACCAACTTTCTTTTTATTCGTATACCACTCTCCTTCAACAACACCATCCTTTAGCATCAAGTAAGTGATATCAATTTCTTTTTCCGAAACCAAAAAATAAGAATCAATGAAATCCGAAGGAGCCTTTGAGAAATTATTACCATCAACTATGTTATCATTAACGGAAACAAGTTCCAAAGGTTTTTTTCTGATTTCTTCTAATTCAATTTTTTCCTCTTCATTTTCTTCAACAGAAAACATTTGGCTTGAGACAATATTTTCTTCTTCTCTTCTCTTTTGGACACGGCGAACATTTTTATCACCAGAGATAAGCATAGTTTTAATTCCATCAAAATAAAAGGTGTATGTGTTGCTTGCTTTATTATAAAAAACATCATTGTCCAATTGCCAAGTTTTGCCAAATAATAGATGACAATGCTTCATATCAATTACATCACAAATCACTTCACCCGAATATGATTTTCCAAAAGAAAACGGAACAAAACATTGTTTTGTTACCGTATGGTAGAAATCAACGAAATATGAAGTATTAAGGTTCTCATGTTGGTAATTGTAGTTTTTCCACCATACGTTGAGACACATAATTAGCAAAAAATCCATGATTGATAATGAGCTTGCAAACTTTATCTTTAATTTTGCAATGCGTGCGAAAAACACATTCTCGTAGAATCTCTTTAATCCCCATGGTTTTTTTGTGAATATCTCAATTCGTGCGGAAAACACATTCTCGTGCGAAAAAATCTGTAATTTTCGGAACTAGGGGACCAATATGTATTTTTTTGAATTTTAGAGGCAAAATTGTAATTTTTGAAACTATAGGGATTTATGAAATTTTCTCAAACTTTAGGGGTTTTACAAAGAATATCAAAAAACTTACGGGGCCCAATTGAAATAACCCAAAGTTCTAACCCTTCCCTCCTCTTTGGCAGATTGCTCCGTCTTCAATATGGAAGGTTTTTTTTTTTTCAAATTCCTCCATTAGTTTGTTACCAAAAATCTAAACAAAGATTAAAAAATACAAATTGATTTACCACAACCACTTTTGGAAATCCCCACTCCGGTTTGGACTTCTCTCAAATTGGGTTTGAATCGATGTTGGGCTCTGATACCAAATTGATATTACACGATATTGAAACGAAATAATACCAAATAATAGATTGATCGTTTTTAACCCAATACAAACAAAGGGGTAGTACATTTTAACAAAAATGAACAAAAGAAACTTGGGATCCAACACCCAAACCAAAAAGAGATTCAACCCTCTTTTTAATCAATTCTCGTAAACTTACTCTAAATAAAATAATATATAGAAGATCATATATAATAGACCTTTAAGAATACCCTAATGGGCTAATCCCACAATGGGCTTGACCTACTATTATAAGAAAACACATAAAGATAATATTCTCCTAACAAAATTAAATAATAACATTTACCAAAACTAAATACTATTTCCTAATATGAAAACAGAAAAAACTCATGGAAGCTCAACCATTTGGGCTAACCTTATGTTGGTGCCTCTCCTAAGTGCAACAGAGGTCACCAATCTAGGCCAAGTACCTTCCTGTTTCACCCTTTGAACCCATTCAGATAAGTGAAAAAAACTCATTGAAGCTACTACCTCGTAATCCTGAACTATGTTATACGAGGTATCCAAGCAACCTTATCTTCTCATCATTTACCCGCATAACCATTTTGTTTGATAAGTATTTTTTTTTTTGTTTCTATCGAGGACATGGTTTTCTAAGAAACATTTTAATAGTTTAGTTCGCAAAAACATGAACTTATTGAAGTTGAGAATGTGAACTTAGTATAGTAGAGGAAAAAGAGCATCTGACATTGGCTTTAGAAGTGCAAGGGTGACTCACCATTTTTTAGCCACAAAAACAGAATTTTACAATAAAAATTCCAAGGAAAGTTTTGAATTTTTTATTACAAAATTATGTTTTTGTGGCTAAAAAACGTGCCTCTCCCTTACACCTCATAAGAGTGTTAGATACTCTTCTTCCCTTAGTAGAAGAAAGCTGAGCAACTTATGATGTTTCCAAGTTGCTGCCATCCAGGTCATTCATCATTTCAGAAGAGTTTGTCCATGCATAAAAGCATAAAAGATGTGTCAATAGTATCAGTTTGGCTCCCTAGGAAAAAAAGACAAAACCATACACATATGGTGCGACTGCTAAACAAATAATAAAACCTAACACGAGAGATTATTGTCAAATTCACTGCAAAACTCGAGACCAAGACTCAAAGTTGTGTTGAATTAACATAATCTAAGAATCAAGACTATCATAGTAGAAGTGAGATTCAATCCTTGTTTTAATAAGAGCAAAGATAGGCTTACAAGGATTTGAGTGGGAGCGAAGCGTTTCGCACCAGGCCAATTGTTACCCTCAGGTTTATTTTACAATGGTAGCATATAACAAATATCTTTTTGAATACATGTCCTCTCTCTGTACTTCAAGGGAAATATCCTAAGGATAGTCTTATTTTCTACCTTGGGCTTGTTTAGAAGCTTTTCCACTCAAGCTTTTTTGTTTACAAGTTTTTGTGCATTTGATTGCTCAATAGAAGCTTTAAGCTGAACTCACCAGTTTTTTCCCTAGTATGAAAAAAGTCAACTTTTTCACTTAAAAGCTGCAACCAAATAAACCCACATGTGTTCCATCAGGAGATGCAAAACCTTTCATACCAATTAACTTTTATCAGAGCATATATATGGAATCGATTAATCATAATTGAACAAATTAATATCAGCAATAAATAACAAATTGAAAAAAAAAAAAAACAGAAAAAAAAACATTAATTGTCAAAGACGGATAAAAATTACCTTGTTTATTTTTTATTTGAGAACAAAAAAATCATCAATCAGGTAAAGGCTTAAAAAAATATGACTACTTAATTAAATAAATTGGGGAGAGCGGATTGAGGTGATGCGGCGCGAAATAATAACCAAACAGAGTTGAACAACGGCCGTTGGAAGCAGAAACAGCGATAGAAAGGGGCGCTCTGCAGCATCTGAATTCCATATATATGTGTGTGTATATATATATATATATATATATATATATAAATGTATGCACGTGTACTTATTAGTATATTTTGATTAAATCTATGTTGAACATTTGAATTGTACCTTTTTTTTCACTATGAAGATATTATTAAATATTATGTGACTTTATCCAAGCAATTGTTTAATTATCAAATTTTGTATTTTAAGCTATTTTCATATTTGGTTCTGCCTTTAGCTATTCGGGTTCGGTTCAAATTTTGGAATTATTTGGTTCGGATTTAGTCCTAAGAACCAACTATTTTGGATTTTCGAATTTGGTATATTCGGTTCGAGTTTAATGAACAGCCTAGTGTAGTTATCAGTTTTATTATCAATTTCCAAAAAAATATTTGTAATTTGGTAAAATGCCAAAGAAAGGGCCCAACCACCCAATTGGGATAGTATAGTACCCTGAAATCATACTCACGCTGAGGTTCCAACTGGGCCTAAAATCATAGTAGCTAAATTGGGTATTATATACCTTTAGCTGCCCATTTAGGTACCCAAACTTAAAAAATAATCAAAAATAGAGTTTTTATTGCTATTGTGTTATCTCTAAATTTATTGACCCAACAATTTAATAACCAATGAGGTTGAATCAATAAATTTAGCTATCCAAACTTATCACTATTCAAGGTTACTATATTATTTTAACAGCACTTTAACTTAGGGACAATATATACAATTTTATATACATATACTATAAATATTATATATATAAATATAACATATAATATATATTATATATACATTACAATATATGTGCATATATAAATATTATATATGTATAAATATATATAATATAAATAATATGTATTTAATATTTAATGTGATATATATATTATACATAGCATATATATTAAATTGTTGCCCCAAGGTTTAAAAGTAAAACATTTTATTTTTTTGATAATAACAAAATTATGAAAATTATACATTTCTTGTATTATTATGTTACTAAAATTTTTGTTAAGCTTGTATCAGTTTATTACGCATTTCAAAAATGACAAAAATCACAATGTGAACGCACTCAAAGTGTGGCATCTCGAGGCACTTAGACAAATAGAATATTTGTCTGTTTGTATGCTTGTTCGGACCCTCAAAGTTCCCAGGCGGCCCCCGGGAGAAATATGCACAGAGTTGGTGCATTTGAAGCAAAAGTTGAAAATTGGCTAAGTTGGATACCATGTGTCCGCAGGGTGTCCAGAGGCTTGTCCAGGTTCAGACACCCTCTGAACAACCCATTTTGGGTCCCCAGACAAAGTACAGAGCATATTTTC
>MKEJ01019010.1:0-16791 GCA_001753735.1 Embelia ribes
AAATTTCAATTGTAATTGTTATATTATCTAAATTTTTAAAAAAATAAAAGATATTATCACAAGTTTTTAAGACTAAGTGCTATATATGAAAACATAAATTTAAAATATAAGAATTGAACTTATTTTGAAACGATCATATCAAAAAATTATTCATGAATCACATGTTGGTTGGTGACATAATTTTAATTATGTGAAATGATATATAACTGTCCACCAAAAGATGAAATTATAATTGTTACAATTAAAACGATAAGGAAAAAATAGAACATAATAATTAGTGGGTCATTGGTGCAATAAAGATAAATCCATCTTTCCAGCTTGGCAAGAAAGAGAGAGAGAGAGAGAGAGAGGATGTGCAGCTTGACAGAAAAGGGAGAGAGAGGATGGTGTAAAATTACAATTTTGCTCATGTGACGTGGTTGTTGAGGCAAGTGCGTCGCACACCGACGTTTCCATTCAATTTTTTGACCCCTCCAAGTGTATCCATTGGACTAAAAATTAATTAGTAGATGGTATATCAATTGGATGAGAAAAAAAAAATAGGCATACTAATTAGATTTTGGCTTATAGATTGATGTACTAAGAAGCATTTAACCCAATTCTTTTAGCATCACTTTTGTTTGTAAACCTAAGAATTAACAAACACCCTGTTTATAAAAAATAAAAAGAAAAATATTAACACAGCAAATATTTTGTGTTCACACATTCATCATCTCTTATTCAATTAGACATTATTTTATATCACCAATTACATATGAAAAGAGTAGGGTGACTAAATAGACATATTTCCAAGCTGCTAGTAAATAACAGTTGGGTAGCATAATACTAGATAGCTACGTGATATATAGCTTGTTGATAATTAAAGTCATGAAGGTGCACATGGGGGCATAAGTAGACGATGGCATATCTAATGTCTTCGGCCTCCAGAGCCACCCTCCCTCTGGCAGTTGAAATAGACAGCAGCAACAGGCAAGCCAAGATTGTAAAGCTCGGCAAAGTTTCTGGTATTGAAATTTTGACGCCAACCTGGAGCATACACAGTCTGTCGCCCGAGTTGTTGGAATAACACGAAGACAAAGCGGTGAATCCCCATTGATGGTCGCGGACTCTCATAGCACACAACCTCTTGTCCTGCACCACATCGTTTCAACATATATACACGTCTTATCTCATCTTACCTCATAACTAGCTAGCTAGACTGCTCATTTCTCTAATCTCATTTATTTGCTTCAAAATATAGTAATTTTCTTTGTACAATATAGTGTTGACATTGTATTTAATTTTTTATTAAAAAAAACTAACATATTATATGACATAATTCCTTATAAAAAATTTAAAATATTAAAGTTCATATTATTACTATATTGTATAAAATGAATTACTATATTTTGATACAAGGTAATCATATTTTTAAAAACAAATTACTTTGCTTATAGATACGGGACCTGTATAAAAAATGGAACCATATATATGTGATAGTGGGGAAAGTTTTTACACGGGTTTTGTAAAGTAATTTATTTTGATTTCTTTATGAGGTACTTGTAAACAATTACACAGATGTTAGTGTCCCTACTAAAATTTAAAATGAAGAGAAGTGGGTACAAAAAATAACTACCGTGCATTAATTTTGCATTTTAGAGAAATCTTTAGAAAGAGTAAATTAACATTTTCTTAATTAAACCATGATAAGAGAAACTTATTTTCTTAAACTTTACATAATAATCTCAAATAGATGTATGAGAAAAGTTTCCGATTGTAAAATCACAATAATTAAGGTGAAGAAATGATTTGTATATATTTCAGGGAAAGTATGATTATCGGTAGCTAGCAAGTAGAAAGAAATCTCCATTGCAGTTTAAGGAAAACAAAAACAACAATTAGATATATAGCCATTATCTCTCAATTAAGCTATATATGTTAAATAAATTAATATATACTTAGTGAGAGAAAGAATACATGAAGAAAAAGTAATTAACAAGGGAAAAGGTTAAAGAAAAAATGTAAATTCTCACCAAAACTTGCTCCTGTGGTTGCTGGAATGTCAGTCACTAGCCTACAAATCAAATCATCGTTCCATGCATGTTATATAGGAGTAATTAGCAAATACGTACATACTAAAAAAGGATGTTATAAAAAAACACGAGAGGAAGAGTGAAACATATATATATATATTTATATTAAGAAAGTAGGAAAATATGTAACTAACTAACTAGCTAGGAACATAAATAATTTATCCGATTACATTAGAGCTGGAGGGTTTAGTGCATGCATGTTTAATACGTTTTGGTGCCAATAATTAATATTAATTCTCAACCAATAGATACCACTATGATACAACTACTTTATTTGTATCATGATATGCAAATCAAAATTGAGGCCACAACAACAGATTCCGATAGAATCCCTCACTCGTTTTATTAATTTGTAAAGTAGTAGTACGTCATATATAGCGTGTCAAAATTAATATTAAAATTTGTGAAAAAAAATTGTAACCATAGTGAAACTAATTACGCAGTGATTTTTCGATCGAGTATTTACGAAGGTGAAATGATTATATATATGCGCAAATTGGGGTGGTACGTATTTTTGGATGTGGCCTCTTGGACAATCAAGGCATAAAAATACAACAGAATATTATATATATATATATATACAGTGAATACTTTCTTTAATTAAACACCTGCATGCTGCCTAATTCAACAGAAATATTTTTTTTGTTTTTGCTTTCTTAAACATTGTTAGTGCAACAAATAGAAGTTACTGTAATTTCCAAAAAAAAAAACAAATAGAAGTTACTGTAAAGAAAAGAAAATGGTAAACAGCTGCACCATAGTATCACTATTATTATAAATTAAGAACATGAAATGATATAGCATATAATTCTAGCTCCTTTTGTTATATTTAGGCCCTTTTAATTTACATGAGTCGTCGACTAACTCACCAATGCAAATATTCCCGAAGGTTTGGATCACTTGGGCTAGGTGCATCAGGGTCAACCATAACCTGCAATAATTATTAAGAATAAGTAGTGGTTGTAGTAGAAGTAGAAAAAAGAATATATATATATATATATACTATTCTAAAAGCAAACACATGGATAGCTGTTATTTGTGAAGTTAGCATCAATTTTGAGCTTGCCAAATTTACTCTCATCTCATAATATATTTTAAGCTAAAATCAGTTTATTTTAGCTACAAAATTGTCTTTTAACTATCTCATTTAACCACTATCACCGGAGTTCAAACTAATTCATTACCTAATGAAGAGAGAGGGGAGAGGGAAAAAGATAATTAGAGAAATACATGTAAATAATTCTAATGAGAGAGTGATTTTATTCAATTATATATATTTAAAAAAATTTATTACTCTCTCATCCCTTCTCAATCCATCAACTCGCTGTTATTCATTCAAGATGTTTTTATATTCAGCAACAAGTCTCAAGTTTATTTTAAAAAATGATATTGTTAAAAAAAAATTCAATTGTTAAAATTTTTAAATTTTTTTATCAATTTATAATATGTATGATATGTGTGTCACGTACATTAGTGTGTATATATAGCTCCATTCGTGTTGTCTATTGCAGACAAACTTTTATGGCACATGCAAATAGTAGAAGCAAATCTCTACATGGCATGTGTTAAAATCAACATGATGATATTATCTTGTATGGTTTTCGGCTAAAAGTGAGGGAGTTAATTAGAGAAGGCTGGCTTACAAGAGAATAGAAAGTTCTAAGGTCGTCTCCCCCGATATCAACCCTGGGTTGGTTGACAACTTGAGAAGGCTTAAGCTCACACCCATTTGAAACTTCTCTATTAAAATTCGTATTGTTATTGCTATAACACACCCTCAAGTTTATAGACCTTGAAAATGGGTCCAGAACATCCCCTACCACTCGTCCTACCACAAGAGGATCCCTGTCCCTAGGCATTCTCGATGATCAACAACAACTACTACTACTACTACTATGTACTCTTTATGCTAATTACAAACAGTACTAGTAGCACTTGTGAACATATGTATATATGATGACCCTTAACCATTGCCCTCCTCCCCCACTATTTATATACATATTGTGTGATACTTAGCTCCCTTGCCTTTCTTTTTCTTTCTTTCGATTTCGTACGAGGGGAATCTACTTTTCTCACTATAACCATTCCTTGTTTTCGTTAGAATCTAGAAATTTTCTTTTTCCAGAATTATCCAGTACGTACTAATTCATTGGGAGATTATACAAAAAATTGGTTGGGATGAAAAAGTGTGAATTACATTTGTGAGTGAATACAAGTTTTATTTGAAAAAAAAGAGTAATAGTGCTAATTGGATTAAAAAGGGAATGGCGACAATGGACAGGTTAGAGTCTTAAAACCGACTATTCAGGAAAGAAAACAATACGGAGGGTCAACCAACCCAGGGTTGATATCGGGGGAGACGACCTTAGAACTTTCTATTCTCTTGTAAGCCAGCCTTCTCGAATTAACTCCCTCACTTTTAGCCGAAAACCATACAAGATAATATCATCATGTTGATTTTAACACATGCTATATGGAGATTTGCTTCTGCTATTTGTATGTGCAATTTAAGTTTGTCTGCAATAGACAACACTAATGGAGCTATATATATACTCCAGTGTACGTGACACACATAATGAGTGTGAGATACATATTACATATTGATAAAAAAAAATTATAAATTTTAACAATTGAGAAATTTTTTAGCAGTATCATTTTAAAAAATAAACTTGAGGTTTGTTGCTGAATATAAAAACATCTTGAATGAATAAGAGCGAGTTGATGGATTGAGAAGGGATGAGAGAGTAATAAATTTTTTTAAATATATATAATTGAATAAAATCACCCTCTTATTAGAATTATTTACATGCATTTCTCCAATTATCTTTTTCTCTCTCTCCTCTCTCTTCATTAGGTAATGAATTAGTTTGAAATGTGGTGATAGTGGTTAAATAAGATAGTTAAAAGACAATTTTGTAGCTAAAATACAGTAATTTTAGCTTAAAATATTTTATGAGATGAGAGTAAATTTGGTAAGCTCAAAATTGATGTTAACTCCATAAATAACTGCTATCCATGTTTTGCCTTTAAAATAGTATATATATATATATATTCTTGTTTCTACTTCTACTACAACCACTACTTATTCTTGATAATTATTGCAGGTTATGGTTGACCCTGAAGCACCTAGCCCAAGTGATCCAAACCTTCGGGAATATTTGCATTGGTGAGTTAGTCGACGACTCATATAAATTAAAAGGGCCTAAATATAACAAAAGGAGCTAGAATTATATGCTATATCATTTCATGTTCTTAATTTATAATAATAGTGATACTATGGTGCAGCTGTTTACCATTTTCTTTTCTTTACAGTAACTTCTATTTGTTGCACTAACAATGTTTAAGAAAGCAAAAACATTCCCAACTACTCGTCTTGTTATTTGCCGTTGATTATACTCCGAACTTACCAAAAATGTATAGAAAAAATATTTGTATGGAAACAAAAAAATACAAAAAATGGGTGCAACAAAGGACTTCCCAGGGGTCACCCATCCAGTACTACTCTCGCTCAAGAACGCTTCACTTTGAAATTCTAATGGGATCCGGTGGGTTAGTGATAGTATGATCGCACCCACCATGTACTGCACAATTAATTCTTTTGACCCGTTCTCGACCGTAACCGTGATACCAATATATAAAAAATTCAAATAAAATAGCATTGAAGCAATAAAAAATACATATTTTTTTTAGACTATTATAAGATTTTAATATAAAAATATATGAAACTATTAAAATTATAATTTTACGATATAAATAATGTGTGACATTAAAATGATCAACTACTGCTACTACTACTACTATGTACTCTTATGCTAATTACAAACAGTACTAGTAGCACTAATGAACATATGTATATATGATGACCCTTAGCCATTGCCCTCCTCCCCCACTATTTATATACATATTGTGTGATACTTAGCTCCCTTGCCTTTCTTATTCTTTCTTTCGATTTCGTACGAGGGGAATCTACTTTTCTCACTAAAACCATTCCTTGTTTTCGTTAGAAGCTAGAATTTTTCTTTTTCCAGAATTATCCAGTGCGTACTAATTCATTGGGGGATTATATAAGCAATTGGTTGGGATGAAAAAGAGTGAATTATATTTGTGAGTGAATACAAGTTTTTTTTGAAAGAAAAAAAAAAGAAGAGTAATAGTGCTAATTGGATTAAAAAGGGAATGGCGACAATGGACAAGTTAGAGTCTTAAAACCGACTATTCGGAAAAGAAAACAATACGGAGGGTCATGATCAACAATATTTCCGAAAGTAAGGAATTGATTGAGAATACAATGTCGTGGATTTGTTGGGGTTTTTTATTAATCCAAAACGAGTTTAGGGTACAAACAGATGTCAGACTCAACGGTGATAAAACCTGCAATTCGATCTAATCAAATCAAACTGGCAATTAAATTCCTTTTTGCAACCAGAAAAGTGATGTTGACATTGATAAGTATGTGTTTGTAGATACAATAAAGTACGGGGATTAACGTTATAGTTAAATCAAAACTATCCGTTATACCCTTTGATTAACAGGAAAGTTAGGAAACAATGAGATAATATTATTTAACAGCTGTGCATGTATTGTGTAATATAAAAACTGTTACATATCAGCTGAAAAGATAGGTAAAACAAAGACTTTTTATCTACATTTAATACCTAGTTAATTAATTCATTTATTTTCTTAATTATCATTGTTACCATACCTGAACCCATACTTAAGTATTGGAGAGTTTGCGGACAACCCCCCCTATCCGCACTTTCAGGTACCGAAGGGAAGTTGTAAGAAGGACCATAAGAAGAAGAAGAAGAAGAAGAATATACAACTAGTACAATCGGAGGAGAGTTATTAGCCGAAATTGAAAGGAATTGTGGAGAACATCTATATTCGGGATATAACGACCAATCTACCAGAATTGGAATATTTATCAAAAGGGAGCATGTATCCGATTCACAATTGGATAAATACTCTTCAATTGGCGCCGTTTGTAGGAACTTATAGTAGTAAAAGCTTTTAAGTTTCCGAACCCATTACTTTCTAAACAAACATTAAAACCCAAAAGGAACATGTCGAAATCTCCCGACATCCAAAACCCTCCTCCACCAATTTCAACTCACGACGATAGATCTCTCTTTGTATACCAAACATCCCCCAAAGTTGCCCAAAATTCATCAACCATCCCTTATCTCCCTTCTACCATGATGCCCCTTGGATTTATTACCTGAAGTAATCTCTCTGATCTAATCATACCCGAAGTACAAGCAAGACTCAACAACAAATAATGAACAATCCAAACTCCTCCAATAACCCCCCACAACCTTTGGATCTGCAAGCCCTAATCATTTCCATTGTGCAAGAACAAATTCTATCAACTTTCAATTCCTCGGGTTAACTCTTGAATGCAGAAAAAATTCCCTCCTTCCTATTCCAGAACACGAACCTATGGCAATTGATCGTACTGGTGAAAGGGTCTCTCATGAACTAACCTTAGCAACTGAACAAAATCTCAACAACACTCGCAGCCGTATACAACTAGGACCCAGAGAACTTCCCCCCACCCTCCTCACCATACAACCCGGCCAATTCTTCCATATTCACTAGTTTTGTTCCTTTTCGGGAAGATCATTAAGAGTATGATGCCGATGATGATGAAGAGTATTTCCCCGAGCATGTATCGGGTATGCCCCAATGTCCCGACCCTATCCCACATTTTCAAACCCGAAGTAGTTTCCAAAGGCAAAATCAGACCCAGTCTATGTATAAATTAGACAGATCAGATCAGAGAATTTATGATCAGATGATAAACCTCACAGGTTTTGATCTCGTCATCTGCCCGATCCTCATCATGGAAAACCCGTTCAACACTCCCAGTTATCCCGAAGTAGGAGATACATGCTCCCATAAGTCCTTCATTATCCCCGAACAGCTGTGGTCGAACAGGTCAAAAGAATTATCGGAGGAATGACTCGATCTCCATTAAGTGCAAATATTTTATCCGAGCCAACTCCACGAAACGACAGCCCTCATATCCTTCCTATGTATGATGGCGTCTTAAATCCAAGAATACATTTGATGCATTACCGTAAAAAAATGTTCGCTTGGAACTCCATTGAGAATTTATTGTACAAAATGTTCCCTTCCACCTTTGGAAAGGTAGCCTTGAAGTAGTTAGACCAGGAGGATCCGAGGTCAATCCAATCATGAAAGCAGATGATGGAAAGATTTCTAAGAAGATTTGCCACAAATTTCAAAACAACATTAGGACCGGAAGCCCTAATGCAAATAAGGAAGTGTCCTAATGAAAGCCTGCATGACTTCACTATCCATTTAAGAAATATGTATAATTCCATTGATTGGATACATTGCCCTGATACTTTCGCCCTTGGTTGCATCACGGCCTGCCTTCACCCTCATGATAAGGCTTATATCAAATTTCATTTGAAACCGGCCAAATCCATGGACGAGCTCTTCCATTGGTTGAATAAGTACTCAAAGGCCGAAGAAGCAAAGCTAAGAACTATTTCTAGGGAGGGAAAGAAACCGGGGTCCGGAAAAAAAGTGAATAACGTGGTAGAGGAACACAGAAAGGATGATCGGGTAAAAGATAGGAAGTCTAATAAAAATAAGAAATAATAGGATCAGGGTCCCCAACACCGATTTAATAAACCAAATGATAAGATTTTTCACGAGATCAAACGAAATGCAGGGTTACTCTACCTGCCCTACTCAAAAGCCCTTCTAAACACCAATATGAAGCTAAGTACTGTGAATATCATTGGGATCATGGTCATACTACCTCAAGTTATAAAAGTTTACAATAGCAATTAAATATCTGGGCCAGCAAGGGATATTTGCACAGATACATCGTCACACGAGAGGTGTTCCCTCCCCTACTACCCCATCATTAGCATGCCCCTGTTATACCCGAAATATTAACTATGCACACATCTGAACGGTTGCCAAAAGCACCAAACTCGGAGCACGCTGTTGACCAAAGGTTGCGATTTCAACAATATGTTAACTCTATTATATTCCATGACCCCCCTGGGGCGAAGAGGTAGAGGATGGTACAATAGTCCATTTTGTTCAATGATACTAATCTCGAGGACATTTCATTACTATACAACGATGCCCTTATTATAACAGTTGTCGTCTACCGATTGGCAATGGTACATTGGCTTTTGGTAGATGGAGTAAGTTCGGTGAATATTATGTTCGCTCATATGTTACCCAAGCTCCAAATTTCACTGACGGAATCATATCCAACTCCTGTTTCCTTAATTGGCTGCAGTTCTAAGCAAGTGAAGGCTCTAGGACGGATATGGTTATATGTTCAAACAGGGCAAACTGAGACCCAGGTGGAGTTTACAGTGATTAATGCCATGTCTCCATACAATTGAATTCTTGGGCAACCATGGTTACACAGCCTTAATGCAGTTGCCTCCACTCTACATCAAAAAGTGAGATACCCTATTCCTGGTGGAACTGAAACCATCAGAGGAAACCAACATGAATTCATACAATTCATCAACACAACCATCCGAGGAAAGACAACCATTCAAATTTGTACCTCAACCGATATTGATAAAACAGAAAGTCGTTCCAATCTCCCTAACATCACTTCAACTAGCCAAAACAATCCATTTTACAAAGAGACCCCTTTAATTGAGCCAAGGATAAACCCGAAGGAGAAAGTAGAGGAAGAACTTATCAAACGACAAATCCTTGGTGTTGATGTTGAATATTATTTTCTCCTCGGTGTAGCCTTACCTGAGAATAATGTCAAAGAATTGTTTCAGTTCATCCTTTGCAACATAGATAATTTTGCATAGACCTCAATGAAGATGCTTGGACTTGATATCAAAATTGTTTTTCATCACCTTAATATCAATACACAGTTCCGAATAGTTTGACAAAAGACTTGAATATATAAAAAAGAACACCAGGAGGCCATCCAATTGGAAGTCCAAAAGTTATTATCAACTTCAGTGATACGTAAGGTTTTCTTATCCAGAATTGTTAGCAAATATCATGGTTGTGCCAAAGAAGAATGGTAATTGGCGCGTCTGTATTGATTACAATGATTTAAACAAAGCTTGCCTCAAAGATCCCTTCCCTCTGCCTAAAATCGATTAACTAGTGGATGCATTGGTATCAACTCAATGTTTGAGTTTCATGGATGCATATTCCGACTATAATCAAATCCCGATATATCAAGCAGATCATGAAGAAACTTCTTTCAGAGGACTCTCGGGTAATTATTGTTACAATATTATGCCGTTTAGACTAAAAAATGCAGGACCACTTATCAAAGGGCAATCACAAGAATTTGTGCTCCACACCTAGGCAAGACTGTGGGTGTCTATATTGATGATATGATCATAATGAGTCGAGAGCAAAATGGTCATGTTACAAATTTAGGGGAAGTGTTCCATATTCTACATCAATACAAACTCAAGTTGAATGCCTCTAAATGCGCCTTTGGAGTAGAGGCAGGTAGATTTCTAGGTTTTATTGTACGATACATGGGTATTGAAGCCAACCCCTCACAAATCCAAGCCCTTATCAATTTATGCCAACTAGAACGAATAAAAAAGGTTCAGAAACTGGCTGGTATGGTGGTGGCCCTAAATAGGTTTATTAGCAGATCGACTGATAAATGCAAATGGTGGTCGCAAGTTTGAATGGACAGGTCAATGCCAAAAGGCCTTCGAAGCCCTAAAGTAGTATGAAGCCCCTAGATTAACAATCCTAAAGGATGGTGATGTTTTGGTCCTATATCTTGCTGTCTCCGAACATGCCATTAGCACTGCGCTATTTCGTGAAGAAGATTCTGAACAACAACCTATCTATTTCGTTAGTAGAACTCTGGTGGCTTCCAAATCCCGGTACCAGCCCCTGCAGAAACTGTTAATTGATTTATGTGAATAATTATTGTTTTGTTTATCTTTATTGATATTTTTGTTTCAATGCTGGAAAAGGTTCTTGCCTAATTATGGTTTAGTCATTTCAATGGTGGTTCCTGAATCGATTGTTTTCGCTTATAATTACATTCTATTTGAGTATGTAGAATATTGTTATGTGTTTTATTTGATACACTTCAGAAATGGGTTAACTTTTTCGGTGATTTGAAGGTTTTATCTCTCTCTCTCTCCTGGGATACAATAATGGGTAAGAACATTAATTTGCTTTCTTTAAAAATCTGAGTCTAACTTAACTTGAATTTTGGTGTTTTGTAAAGCTCTCCTCCCCGCTCCCCCCACTCCTTCCAGATTTAGTAAAGCCGAAGTTGGTCCTTTGATGTGGGATTTTCCTGGGTTTTGTTTCTATGTTTTGCTATTTGTTTTCTGTGTTTTGCTTAATGGATCTAAAATTTGTATTGACTTCATTAAAAGGGATTTATAACTCAATTAAATGTAAAGTATTGATCTTCATAGCATAATTTTGCATTGAACTTCGTGATTAGGGCATTTCAAATCTTGGTTTTAGTTTTCCTTTCTAGGTCAAAACTCATGGGAGCCCCAAATAATCACATCAAATGTAAGGACAAAGCATTTCTTTTGTTGATCAAAAGAGTACTTCGATTGCTTGATGCTTCTAATTTGGGGCTAATATAATGAGAAAGTACCAGTTTAGAGCAAGCCGTAAAAAAAATATTGTAGTAGTAATTGGTATTGCTATTCTTTATTACTTTAGCCATGGTTCTATAATGCATGAATTATATGATGTTTTAGTTCTATATTATTTGTATGTTTTTCGGTGGTTGTATGTTTGGATGCTTGAATTTTCCGGTTGGAAGTCTTTCGGTGGAGATTGTCATTCGACAGATTTGGGTTGAGCAATTGAGGAACAAAATCTTTGATACCGAGATAAAAAGTCACTAAGGCAGAAGGTAGTTTTTCTTATGAAAATCTCCCCTTGGTACTTTTTAATAGGGAAATTGTTTCCATATGGTCTGTGATTGCTTTTCATAGTAGTTCGTATGAAGTTGGGATCACCAAAAATGAGATTTGTTTTGAACTGGGGAATTATTTTACTGTTTGGATTGAGGAAAAGGAGATAAGTGATGAAAATTGATGCAATTGTAAATGAATATTATAAGCCTCTATATGTGCCAGTTCATGTAGTGGAGCTATAGTTTGAGATAAAATATTTGGCCTCTTGGGACTATATTGCTTATAATTTTCTGGTATCGTTTTTCTGTACAATTGTTTTACTCGGCGACTCTATTTTTTCCCACTAATTATTTATTCATATTTGTTCTCTCAATGCTTTCCATGTATATTCCTAAAATGTTTTCGTACATGTTCATTGTGTCTGTTTGGTCGAGACATTATATTATGTTAATACATTTCTCTGCGTATGAATAGGCATACCTTTTTAGATTTGAGATATTGATTTGTCTATTTATTTTCAAATTTTCTTTGGACTCAGTATGAATTGCGAGAGCATTCGATATGTCTCGGTTGTCACGAATTGTACATGCAATGTGTGTGCCTCGGTCGCTAGTCTTCTTTTATATATAAAGCCGGAGGCTCAAAATAATTTTGAGGCTGCGTCAATTTTATCGATACCCATTTTACCCTTAATAAGCTCAGATTTTACAAATATTCTACACATTAAATTGGTTAACTGTGAGGGCATACAAGTAAATTAAGATTTGCAATAACTGCCTACTACACACATCAAATTAGGGAAGCTATAATCTCTATACTCTCTCTCTCTCTCATTAACGACTGACCTATCTGCAGAAACTAAATGGATTTATGGGTTTGATTTCGGGATCAAAGGAGGGACTCTAGAGTTTCTATCTACTACTCTCACCCCCACCGAAAAGTATTTTCTTTTCCGTAAATCCTTCTTTTCATTTATCAAATTAGGGTTTCTTTATTGTTTTCCCTTTATTTTATTTTTTGGGTGGAATTCAATTTTTATTACAATGTCTTTTGTATTGATGCTGTAATTTTTGGTCTCTATTTTGAATTGTTTTGGAAAAGGGTTGTTGAAAAAAAGAACAAAAAGCAATATTTTTTTCTATTTTTAATTATGCAAAGATTTAGGAGCTTAGATATTATCCCATTCTCCCNNTTTTTTTTTTTTTTTTTTTTTTTTTTTTTTTGTAATTTATAATATAATTTTCATTCTAAAGGAGAGGGTCATAAAAAAAGGATAAAAGAAAGATAGTTTATTTCTCTTTTTAGTTTTGCATGATTTAGGGAATAAGATATATCCCATTCTCCCTTTTTTTTACATTGGTTTATAGATATATTCTCCTGGAATTTGCCATAACTTTTTTTACACTGGTTTATGGATGGATTCTCCTGGAGAGTTTTGGATGTTAATTATCATAAAACCCAAACTGAATTCTTTGTTATTAAAATATGCGTACGCAAGATTATATATATTTTTTTTACCAGATGATGGATTTGAGTCTTTGAGGAGTTTTCATTGCATTGTTATCGATTGATGATTGTTTATTTAATAACGGTTGTCATAACGCTGTATAGTCTGCGTATGCGAAATAAAAGACATTCGTAATAGTTGTTTGCTCAATCACTATTATTTTCATGTTATTTTTACAATATAAAATTATGTTCTAAAATGAAACAAGCATATTTCATGCACAGTTTTATGATAGGTGTACTGAGAAGAATAAGATATCGTGCATGCTCATGTGCATAAAATTAGACAGGTATGAATTATTGTCTTATATTGTCAATTCAGTATTTTTACTATATTTAATAATTTAATGTGTTACTGGTTTTAGCATATTTGTAGGTCACCATTTATCAAGAATGTGGATTGATTTTCACTATGTACTGCAACAAATATATAAATAGCGCTAAATTTAATTTAACGTATGTGAGTAATGATGTAAAAATCTATTTTCTAATTTATGTAAATGTTTTCATTGTATTGTTATCGATTAATAATTTTCTTATTCAATAATCATTGCCATAAGATGTAAAATCACGTGTTTCGCACACGCATTGCGTGTGCCACGGTGGTTTGTGCTAATAAGGTTGTATGGATTTTGTTGTTTCTTTTACGTTGGAACAATTTTATTTAATAAACCATGATTGTTGATTTTTTTTTTGAATGTTTCATGTGGTTGGGTGTTAGTGACATACTCAGGGTCGCTTGAAAATTTGGGGCATTACAGCGGCAATTAGGTGGTAAGCCAAGTCAATTTCTAAACCAGTAATAGAACAGTAGGGGATTACTTGTTAGTCAGCAACGGGAGTGGAACTGTAGACGAAAGCAGAATGCCCGATTGCCATTGTTGTTGGGTGCCCAATGTGATTATGTGATATAAGTATAGACATTAAAAATTTTGGTCAATAAAATTCTGACATGTATCTTAGTAGCTCTACTAAAATTACATTAATTGACTTATTAAAATGGTCATATATAATAAAATGATACGGTTGACGATTTGACCCATCATACTAGACCAACTCTTGATAAGAGAAAAGTTAAATACCCATTTAGACTTAATCATATATTTTGACTAATATTTCTAAAATCAATAAAATTAGAGATATTTGTTAATTTCATATGACTAATTTTATAAATTTCATACAACGTGAAATTTATTCAAAAAGAAAGTTTTTTTTGGTAATCTTCGATCAATGACAATTATGTAATTTTTCTTATCGTAAATATGTAAGAATGCAAGAGTATTTCTATAAAATGACCGGTCCCCAACTCCTATAAATAGGAGGCCATTCTTTTATTCAAAGGACACAATTTCAAGTTTCGGAAACCTAGAGAGAAGTCTATAACGTCCTAAAATTTGTGGGTAAATTTTTCGCGTTGATAAATAATATTGTACGGGTTATAATATTTTTCCTCTATCATAAATATCACATGTAACATTTGGAGGTAGTGAGTAATTTTTCGTAATCATGGTTTGGCTTCGGGAAAAATTTAAACATGATTAAACATAAGTCGTCTTCGTAACAACAATTTGATTTTTTGGGTATATCTTATAAACCGTAACTCCGATTGAGGCCTAAAAGTATTGTTGGAAAGCTGTTTCAACCTGCTACAACTTTTATGTTTAGACGAATAGCTAATTCGAAGTGTAGAGTGGTCGAAATGGGTCCTAAAATGATCGGGTCAGTGCAGTTAGCATTAGCAGTGGGCCCCACTATTTTTATTTGCTTATAAAAATGTGTTTAATATATATATTTTTTTGTTAAACACCATGCAAAACAACCGAAAAATATTGGAGGAGAGAGGGAAGAGAGAGGGAGGCCGGGTTTTTCGAGCTCGGGCCTTCGCCTGCATAAAATAAATATATATTGGGAGTCTACGTCACAAGGAGAGCATTTTGATGTAAGTTTCTCTTTCTCATTTGCTTGTTTACTTTCCCTAGTTTGTATGCAGAGTTCATTTGTCGAAATAAAGTTGATGGACGTGTTTACGACTCTGTAACATTCCAAAAAATTCGACTTATTTTTTTTCATTTTAATAATAATATTATGCATTGTGAATATTATTATTATTATTGCGTGGCATGTATAAATTAATCATTGTTACATTTGTGCGTAGATACGTGGTGTAGTTATAACGATGGATCAGATAGTACGTTGTGATAGTGTTAGGTCGTAGCCGGTCACATCATCTCAGTGATAAATTAATATCTCTCAAATCAAGATTCCGATTGGGGCCTATAATATATGGTTGAGAAGATATTTCAATTATATATGACTTTCGTTTTGAGAAAAATTTTATTCGAAACGTAGAAGAGTCGAATAGGGTGTTGAAGAATTGTGGCAGTGTTTATATTTTCTGAAACAGTCTGTGAAATTGGGAAAAGGCTATTAAAGTCATTAAGTCATATCAAGCTCATTTCGTTATCCCTTTTGTCCGAATATAGAGTGAGAGAGAAGTGGAAAACTTATTTTTTTCACCTTTAAGCCCTCAAATCATCTAGCTACGTCTTCAATTTTAAAGTGGAGATTCTTCACCTCTGAAGCGAGGTGATCATTTTAACATAAGTTTTGCTTTCTATCTCCCTCCCCTTCTCATCTTGGTTTCCACGCACCATTTGCACATGTGAAATTAAGTTTATATTATAATCTTGATAGTGTATAGATCATTTTCATGTCTAGTTGCGAAGTGATTCGATGGCATTTGCTAGATCCAATCGGGTCGAGTAGCGGAGGTAACTTTAGGGCTTTTGCTTGAGAAGTCTAAATATGACTTCTTGAGGCTTACGAGGTATGGTAGTTAAAGAATTTTAATATAATGTTGACGACTTTGTCCGTATTATTGTGAGTGAACGAATCATTAGGTTTGAAGCGAACAAGTATTGAATTGAACACAATAAAAACATATCATAGGCGTAGAATACACATAGATCCTTTAGACATAAATTGATACGTCACATAAGTACGAATTGGCATAGGCGTAGAAATGTGTAGAATAAGCGTGGCTTGCGTGGATGTTTTTGTATGTTGTACGAATTGTATGGGCGTAGAAATTGCGTAGAATGGCATAGAATGTATTATTATGCATAGTTCATATTTTTCATATGCGTTGATAATTATCACGTTCATATTTATTGTTCATCTTCATTATCATGCATTGTTTCATTATTATACTCATGCGTGACTTATATATGCATAGAAATGTATCTCATAGCATGCATATGGTGGTGTGCATTGTGCATTAGTATAGATTTTGAAATAAAAATATTTAAAAGCGTTGGCGT
>MKEJ01019015.1:0-10297 GCA_001753735.1 Embelia ribes
AATTTTTGTGAGTCATGGGAAATATTTGTGATTTGTGAAAACATTTGTGATTTGTGAAATCTTTTGTGATTTTGGAAAAATAAAGGATTTGTGAAAAGTGGGGGAATTTGCATATCATGTGGCATCATTCGGCATTACATGTACATACATATCATGTAGACACTTAAATTCATTTTTAGTATTATACTACTAATCTGACCGTGCAAAACACAATTTTTCTTTTATTTGTCTTGTGATATTTTAGGTTTGGATGCCCACGTGGACTTGGGGAGCACAGGCTTAGACCAATGAGGGTCTAAGGTAACTCTAATAAATTTTGGGTGCTTTGCCGCTTCAGAATTAATTAGCATTTTTGTGCATATATTTTTGTGTAAGCAGTAGGATTCATATTAGATTTTAGCTCTTTATTATATTTTATTTTTCTCAGGCACCTAACTTGATCACATATGTACACGCAACTTAGGATGATAGCTGCAGATTTGTATCTATATCTTGTAACAGGATATTGTAGCTATTTATTTATGTTGTATATGTAATCAAGCTAAATTTATTTGTGTTGTAAGATTGCGTAGTTAGTATTGTGTTTGGTTATGGGAAGGGAAATTGTATATTTATTCGTTTCTTTATATTGTCGATTTTGGTAATTTTGGTTACCTATTTCTTTATAGGACCACGTTTCCGAGTTTATAGGAATTCGGGGCATGACAAGGGAGCTCTTCAACCATCTGTATACCGGTACACTCCTTGGTGAGCCGGTTTCCAGTGAGCTCTTCAATCAAAATTGGAGGTATGTGTACCGGTACACTCCTTTAGGGTACCGGTACTCCCTGTGTACCGACACTTAAGACCAAAACATAATTTTCCCACTAACAACTAACCAACAAAATTTTCTATTGGGGCAGCGCCCCGCACTCCATAAGGAGCGGCTCCCACTTGACCCCCACGACCTAACCAAGTAGGTCGAACCCTGTACAATTCTGTCGAAGCGGCAACTACGCTCACAATACAAAAATAATGATGCAACTACAATGCATAATCATAAGCAACAATACCGCCATGCAACTACGCATAACGTACCACGCGTCACCATATACTCCACGCATACCACGTAATATTAATATTATAATACAATACTTAATATTATTATTAAACAAAAAAAAATTAGTTGGATTTTCAGGACATTACACATGCCAACAAATTTTTTTCAAAAACCATGCTTTCATAAGTCGCACTTACACCACAACGCATGAATGCAATGTAATGCATTAGCTGCACAATTAACATGTTATATAATAAACAATGCTTGAACATGTTAATGAAATACCACGCAATAAACATGAATAATAATAAAGCTTTACATTATAAGAAAATTCATATTCTTGCTATGCCAACAACTACACCTACTCATATGCATAATTCATACCTACATTATGCCTAAGTGGTCTATCAATTCACATAATTTATATTGCAAGTACTATCCTTAGAAGACGTTTCCATCACTTCTGAGTTCAATTTCACCAATGCACATATTCAAACTTATCACAACATATACATATGATCAAAGTCATCAATTTTATCTTGAAACTTGTTGACTATTGTACCTAGAAATGCACAAAAAGTCGCCCCAAGACTTCCTATGCAAAAGTCCCAAATACGTCTCTTCTTCACCCTTCGATTTGATCTAGCAAATGAACTCAAATCGTTAAATACTGAGACATAAAAATGTTCTACTCCTCACGAAGAATAAGAATATCAAATAAAATTTCACGTGCATGAAGTGTACGGAAATTAAGGTAAAAACAAACAAAAAAGATAGAAAGACTTACATAGAAATGATATCTACGATTCAAATATGAAGAATATCAACTAATTTTTGATAGACGAATCTTGAAACTAGATCAAACCAAGCTTTTAAAGTTGAAGAATAATGGAGTCTTCTCTCTCTCTCTTCTATTCTTTTCGAAATTTTGGGAAAAAATGACTTTGGGTCAACATGATGTGACTTTTTAAAAAGTTGCTCCGGACAAAAATAAGTCGACATATAGGGTGTAACAGTCGACTTATTGCAAACAGTCGACATATAGGTAATATAAGTCGACTTATAAACCCCCAGAATGAAACAGAACTCTCTAGAAAAAAAATGTAACCATATAAGTCGACATATAGGCTAAAAATCGACTTATAGGTCGACGTATAGGTCCAACAAAATCCCCCCAAAGCCTCTGGAATTTTGTGTTTCTGCCAAAGCATTTTCTGAACATTTTGGGCCTCGTTTTGACCCCTCTACACTTTGAATTGTCTTTTTGTCAAAACACGAAAGTTGTAAATAAATGAAATATTTTTCTAACAGTATATTGTAAATCTCAATCAGATTTACGGTTTGGGAGATACAACTAAAATACTAATCATGTGTCAAAACAAAGTTTGTTGTTGAACTTGATTTTGATTCCACAACTTTCACTTGTCATAACCATACACTACGCCACACTACTCTATTCCACGCAATAATATTATAATATAACGCTTAATTTTATTATTAAAACGAAAAAAATATTTAGTCGAATTTCTGGGACGTTACACTAAACTAAGCCCAAAATATTTCGAATCAATTTCAAAACCAAAATAAACCAAACCATTATCAAAACCTACTCAACTCATTTCTATTTTCAATACATAATACGTTATTCTTATTTTTATTTATTTTTTTTATATCTTGATTTCTTTATACACTCAAAAAGTTAACAATATTAATAGAAATATGCATACATCACATTTTTTAAAATTGAAAAATAATTTATTTTTATTACTAAATTCAAATAGGCAATAATATATATAATGTAATTGCAGAACAATGTAATTCTATATATATATATTGAAATTGCGTAGAATGGATTTTTGCAATTAGAAAATATTTTTTTCATAAGAAGAGAGTGAGAGAGTCTACCGGAATGCATTGGTTTTAGGTTATATAATATGTATTGGGTTTAAACCAAATCAAACCAAACCAAACCAAACCGAAATACAAATATCGATTTAGTGTTGGATCCAAATTCAATTGTCATCCTAAGTGTACATAAATGGTTGCAATCTTCTTTAGATTTCTTTCTTGGATACGTACTTCTATAGAAATCCCACAAATTACATAAATAAGATATCAATTAGCAACCAATTTGAGTGCTTTCATAATCTTCTTTAACTTTTACAAATGCACACAATATGAAAAGACACTGGGCAGGCGCATACATGACAACAAAAGATGAAAAACAAAAGCAAACAACAGAAAACAAGCAGAAAAGAATAGGCAAATAAACCATAAGAAAACAAAGACGAGCCAAATCACAATTTAGCCACAAAAACCCAAAATTCAAAAACGAATCTATCCTCCCCAAAAAGAAAGAAGTAACGAACCCTTATATTACCCTTCTAAAGCAGCAAGGAGTTAGTCAAACCCTAAGAATTTAGAAGCAGAAATTTGCATTTTCAGCGGTTTCAAAAACAAAAATTTATTTTATTCCAACCTACAACTTACACATTGTTTGTATCAAGACCACAACCATATACGTCAAAAGGATATAAAATTTGTAAAATATTATAAGCAGAGCACCAATATCTAGCGCAAAGTAGGCATAAGCCATATAGGATTTTGCAGCAGGATCGATGAGGTGCCTGGGTCTCGAATAAAATAGGGTTCGATTGTCGCATCTTTCAGGTCAAAAACACCGGCATCATGGCTCCTCGAATGCCTACCATGTCTATCCCAATGCTTCTCGACATAATAGATACAATTACTTTTACAGTTGACCTCAGATGCCTTCAAAGCCATTGCATTGTCATCCGCATCAACAAACAATGCGCAATCTCCCAAATCCTTAGTCCCGACCCACTCCTTATTCTCGAAATCCATTTTATAAACAAGGAAGGAACTTGTTCTATACCAATGTTTGAGATCACCGTAGTATCTTGCCACCATGAGAAGATCCCCAGACGACTCCACCAAACCAATATTATCCCAAATACCCACAAATTCTATTTCCGGTATGAGTTCGTTAACTACGAAATTACCACTATCATTTTTCTCGTAACACATAACAGCTCCTGATCCAAGCATAGAAAACAATCGGTCATTACACCACACTGCAGACAAAACTCGGCCAAACGGCACCTTAACGTGAACCCAATGCTCTGCTCCTGGCCTAGCGAAAGATAAATTACCCGAAACACTACCAATCGCAACTACTACGTACTTATCCTCACTTGCACCAGAATTAACCTCATCTCTACAAACAAGTGCCTTTCGGACAAAACCGGGAACCGAGTTTGCACGGTTGTCTCGATCATTGTGATCGATCTCATCTTTAAATATAGGTTTCGGTGGTAAATCTAGTCGAGCTTGAGTGACCGGATTAAAAAGGTGGAACTGTCGGTTGAAACTTAGGACCACTAACCACCCAAATTTAGATCCCCAGTAACGGCTGTGTTGCGAATTTGGGAACAATATGTTGTAATGCTTATCCCTATCGATGTTGAAGAACCCTTTAGTATCAAAAATATTTCTAGGAGATATCATCATCCAAGGAAACTGAACTCGTCGAGTCGAGTAATCTTTGATGGTGACAAATCGCCAAGAACGACATACCGAGGACATTGCCATCAAATCTTCGATGCATTTGATTCGACTCGCAATGAGGTTGAT
The DNA here is from genome assembly GCA_001753735.1 of Embelia ribes. Lineage (NCBI taxonomy): Eukaryota > Viridiplantae > Streptophyta > Magnoliopsida > Ericales > Primulaceae > Embelia > Embelia ribes. The sequence goes on from MKEJ01019015.1 coordinate 4,694, forward strand.
TACATCATCTGGCAGTAAAGACCAGTCGCTCAACGGAAGCCTCAACCAATCGCCCATTTTCACTCTTCGATGATCCACCTAACTTTGCTAACAAAAAGGAAAACTAAAAAGAAAAAACCATGGCGGCGGATAATTAAACCCAAAGTTGATATGAATGCCTAAATAATAACAGCGAGCCAAATGAAGATCTAGATAACTTTTGATGTTAACATAGTAACAAACTACTAACAAATTATAAATACATTTTATTATATTATACTCATAAAAACATAATTTGCCCCGTTTATTTAAACAAGACTCGGCAACTAGGAAGCACGGACACTCCAAATCAGGTGTCACACTGGTATCGGACTCTCCACGGACTCAAATTCTTCTCGGACACTCCGAGATGCATGTCAGACACTCCATCTGGCGTGTCCAAAATGCCAATTAATTATTTTAATTTTGGGCACTTCACGGACTCTCCTTTAGAGTCAACGACATACTAAGGACCCGATCACAGTCAAGTTGCTAATTTTCTTAACTTTGGAGGTCGATTGTTAGCTATGGAGATAGTGCAAGGCTATATATTACATAACTAGAAATCAAACGCAATAACGTTAAAACTCTAAGTTAATGATGTTGATCATCTATACATACGCGTACACGTGAATCAAATAATTCCATAGTTTTCCCTTTCCATTTTTGATTGATTTAGATGGTGATAAATCTCATAACATTTTATTAACACATTATATAAAACTACCTTTTTTTTATCTTGTACTTGTTTTTGTTAGATATCTTGTACTATTAACCAAAATTCTGCTTATTTTATCTTCTATCTTATTGTTAAATATGATTTTTCAAGTTCTTTTTTAAAACTCTTTTATTTTACTGGTTATAAAATTATAATAAAAAATAAAAAAGTACGAATTCCTGCCGCATCCGCAACTCACATTTTTCAAAAATTGCTAAATCGGTATCCGTATCCGAATCTGTATCCGTGTCTAAGTTCGTGCTTCTTAACTCAGCCACAAGATAAAATGGCGGCTTATGATTTAACATGGCATCAGAGCAAACATAAAACGTAGTTTAGTCTCAAATTTTACCCAATTAAAGAAAATTGTTGCAAATGTATAAAATATGTCTCTCTCTTGGGTGGTGGCTACTAGTTATAACCATATGCATCACACTGAGTGCTTCTAAGATGCTTTCCCATCCAAAGTTATATTCGATACAAACAAGAAACACATTATTTGACAGTTACAAACAATTTTTGTACAATTATTTTAAAACCGCTGAGTTCTAGCATCAAACCCCTGGTAATGTTAAGAAAAAAGAGTTAAATTTCTGCACGCTGACATGTGTAAGCCTGAGAGACAACTCTTGATTAGTAAAAAAATATTCTTGATGGATATAATAGAAGTCTTGATGTGTCCACCATGGTGTTAAAAACAATGTTATTGGATTCTCCTGACCCTCGTACCGCGTTCCGATTTTCAAGTACTAGAGCGCAATACTTGAGCGTTTCAATTTTCTACTTTTAGTGAACTCAGCGAACCCAATTTATTTCGCTTATGAACAAAAGAAAATAGAGCAAAACACAAAGAGATGAACAATAGAAAAACAAAATTCAACTAGATTATTTATTTTTCACTGATATATTAGCTAAAATCGAGAAATGCAAGATGAAAAGTCGTCATAAATTATTTCTTTTGAAAAATTCTTCGTTTTTATTTTTATAGTCTGCAAAAAGTAACGCAAAAAATAAAGAAAGTTTTTATACAAAAGGAGAAATATAGTATCATGCAAAAAGATATGAATTAACATTGAAAATAAAATTTAACAAAAAATAGTTGAATAAAAATCCAATTTCTTAATTGACTTGTATTTTTTATGCAAATAAAAGAAGGATATTACTTTTATAATCTACAACAATTAACTTGTATATGCGAAGGTAAACTAAGCCTACCCTCAGCGTACCACGTATCGGTAGTACTCGCGTAAACCCGTACCTCATACTACAACGAACCACGACCCAGGTGACATTGTTTGGAACAGCTTTTAAACTCAGTTGTCTTTTGCTATGAAGCTGTAGATTCATTTGGATGATCGAATTTTAAGTTGTGTTCTATCCCTGCTTTCTTAGCTTTACTGCCCTAATAAATCTAGAAATTTCAAGTTGGATGGAGCGCTACATTGTTCCCCAGCTTATTTTGCTAAAAAATGCAGCCAAATAAGCACCTAATGTGGATTAATTTGAGTTGTCGTTGTAGTGGATTTAGCTGAACTTTGATTTTGTGTGTCACCATCTGTGTTCTCAGTATGAGGCTCTGGCTTGGCTGTGTGGTGGTTTGGGTTTTTTCGCGTCTTTGGGACTGCTGGCTGTATGGAATGATAAAGCTTCTAAGTATCCATTTGTGAGTTCTTCTTCATCCCACTTTGTAAATGTTTGTCATCTTCATCATAAATGTGGATGATATTGGTATTGTTGCTTAGACACTGTAAACTTGCTACGGAAGAGCTCCATTAGTTATGATGTTAAATATTATCCTGCAAAATAGTTCAAATTAAAAATGTGTGTCGAGGGCTAAAGATTGTGAAGCTGAAGGGTTGAGTTTAATGTCATTGTGCTTTTCCTTATCTACGGAGGCAATTTTTATTTTTTGTGATGACTTCTAGAAGATTCTAAAATAGTTAGAATTGATCAAGGAATACAAAGTGATTGTTTAACGGTAAAAAGAAAAAAGTCAAACTTGCTGCTTGTGTTAATTAATTTTTTACAAGGAATTTGATTATGGAATCGCAATTTGCTACCTTATGAATAATTTTTTACACAAGCTGGAAACTGTAAACCAGTCAAACTACTTGGTCTGTTTTTTCCCTCTCCTTAAGCTGAGCAAGTCCGACTGAGTATGTTCAAATTTTATTTCCACTCTTAAATGGCTCAAATCAATCTGTTAATGCCTTTTGCATAGAATATTGATTTCCTTAGCTCCGGCCAGTAATTTACGAGGCTCCATAGGTTCATTTGGTGAGAGGAGCCAAGTAACTTGCATGATTTATGAATCAAGGAAATGATTTACAAAAAAAGTTGGCTTGCGTGTCACTTGCCTTATGTGGATACATGAGGCAAGGTCATTGGTTTGTGTGCCACTCGCTCATGTTCTAGATTGGAAGGAGTTATGTTCTCCGATATGTCAATAGAAGGATGGGAAAAGAAAAAGCCAGTCAGCGTTTTTTTGAGTGTAACCTCCCAATTATTCCTTTTGTCATTGGAAACTAGATCTTAAAAAAATAAAGCTATCATTAGCCTGAAAGAATCAAAAGTAGCCTGCTATGAGCCACTCAAGTGACATAGGAAAAGTTTACTCCAACTCAAATTACAGATTGTAGATTCCACGGACCCACATCAAATTTATTTTCAAGTCGTCAAAATAAGCACAAATTCCATTGATGTTAGATTCTGATTTGTGTTCTTTTGTTGCCGCCGGATGTGACTAGATAGATGACCAAGGAGGATTGTGTTGCCAATGCCTGGAATAATTTTAATCATATGTTGGGCAACTCTTTGTTTTTCTTTTCCCGGGTGCTACCATTCTTTTCCCTCTTTCATCATCCTTTTGCATTTTGGTTCATATGAATGAGACATTGTGAGCACCTTCTCCTATACAAGTACCTGAACAGAAATAGATTAAATCCAATTCCCTAAAATATTTACCAGATCTAGTAACTTGTTGCCTCTTTCTCTGCTTGATGGGATATACGGTAAGCATTTGGGTATAAAGAAACAATGGCTATATTAGTCATAAAAAACAATATAAAATTCTCAGTTGCTTTTGCTGATGACGGTTTCTTTTCTTTTCTTTTTTGTTGAAATCATTTGCTATTGATACTGATCTCAACCTTTCTCTCCCCAGACACCAAAGGTTTATCCGTATGACAACCTAAGAGTCGAGCTTGGTGGAGAACCATAAGGGTTTCTGCACGCTATTGAATGCAACGAGCCCATTTGTTTTATTGTCCACTGTAAGCTCTGCAGAAGTCATGAGCAATGATGTCTTTTTTCCCCTTCTTAATGGATCTTGAAACTTAAACTTGGAACAAGTAGTTCTATTTGGTCTTGTTCAGTGTTCTTCTATGAGTTGATTATGATGAAATCTGGAGTTCTTTGTTTGACTGAGCTTATTAATAAGTAATTAAATCTTTAATTGGACTACTAGCTTTAGATTTCTTCAGAGGGTACAAGGAGCAAATGTTTGATTGTTACCAAAAAGCCCTCATTTTTGTTTACTTATGTTGCTAACCTTGCCAATGTGTACGAGTTAGTTAAAATGATGAGGGGGAAATGGAGGGCTATGCAGATAAGTTTCTTGATTAATGTCATCGTTTGTGCTTTGGTTAGTTTGGGACTAAATAGTGAAATAAATAGAGATAGGCCCTGCAGTGGAAACATAGAAGCTATTATTCTTTGATGAAAATTTCTTTTGTTAGCTAATTCAAAGTCAGCTAACTTGATGTAATAGTGGCAGTGTTTCTAGTTCAATTATTTAGGGCAAAAGTTCCTTTTAGTATACCAACGTTTAAGTGAAAATTCAATTAGGTTATTAACCTTCAATAATCTCCACTAATTAACTTATCAAAATTGTTTACGTCCTCTGTTAAGTCGCACGTTAGTGTTGCGTTGTAGGGACATTTCGATTTTTTAATAAATATATTTAAAATATATAATATATATATATATTTATTAAAAAAAACCCCTCTCTCCTCTCTTTCTCTCTCTGCAACGGATACGCCAATTTCAATTTGGGACTTGTATGGAACATGAATGCAACATATTAAATAAAAGTTGTAATGTATTGCAACAGAATTGCAATAGAGTTGCAACATTTTGAACACACTTGCAATATAATGTTAGTTCATAACATATTGAATAAATATTGCAACATTTTGTAACAAAGTTGCAATATTTGATAAAGAGAGTTATTCTCCCATGTCATTCCTGTTCCTATATTGAAGTTGGCACTAACATAAACCCTTTTTCTGCCTCTCCCTTTTCCCCCTCCACCCGCCTCCCAACCCAACCATCTCTCCTGCCCCCATCCCTACCCCTTTATCACTAGTGTGTGTGCACGTACGTGCACACATACATATATAAAAGAAATAGTAATTGGATTGAAATTAATTATAACAAAATTATAATTTTGGTAACTTGTGTTTATGGAGTAAAATTGGAAATTGAGATTTTGGGCTTCTTAATTGATTAAAATTTTTAGAATTTGGGTTTATAATTGAGAGTTTTTTGAATTGAATTAAGTTTTTATTGGCGTTTTGTTGAAATTTGTTTTTGTTATTAAATGTTTTTTTTTTGAATTTTTTTTTTTGTATTTTTTGTGAGTTTTATAATTAAATTCATCCTATATCCTAATTTCTATAAATTTAATGTGGTTGAAATTAATTTCAGTTTTCATTATGCATGCGATGGTTTGAAAGAGTAACAATTAATACTAGAGATGCCAAATATAATTTGTTTTAATTTTTTTATAATTTTATTTATTTTAAACGTATTTAAAATATTTTAAACATATTTTTTTATTTTTACTTATTATGTATCCTTATATAATA
>MKEJ01019017.1:0-11059 GCA_001753735.1 Embelia ribes
ATGAAAATAAATTCATATAATCACCAGATTGTCTTCATACCCTTGTCAACAGTATATAAAAAATTCGTTTCATCAATTTTTAATCCAATCTGGACCTAAAACCATGCATTTTCTTCACTTTTACCTGAAACACACAATAATTCTTGTAATATCATAATTCTTCATATATCATGCATTAATTACACTTTAAAAATATAAATGCACTATTTTAATACCCTAAATATGTAACTTTTAAATCTCAATCATCTAGAAAATTGGATGCCTTATGTGCTTGTGTACTTTGTATACTTCAATTCATGAGTTGCAATTTTCGGAGAAATATTTTCACATATAAAACCTATTGTTTGTCTACGGCAAAGGTCAACATTTAAGTCTGTGTCGGATAGGTAAGGGATGCCTTTCCTGTCCAATATATAGCCTTACCTGTGGACAAAGTTGGACGACAAATCACTGTGATTTTCTTCTCGAAGTTCTTTTACACTTAACTACAATGCAAACATGTGATTGATTTTGGTTGTCTACTATGACTTGATATCATAGTAATAAGATGTAATTGAGTTTGGTGTGATACAAATAGTTGCTAAAGTAGTCACAGTAAGTGTGGGGATATTGTTTCATGTACTGCGTGTCCAGAAGGTGCTTTAATGGACGCAGAAGCATTGAGCATAGAGTATTGAGTATTGAAGAGAAATTAGCGGTTTGGGATATGTCGTTTTTAGAGTTTGAGATATCAATGAGGATGTATTATACGAGTATAGCGAGAAGGTTTTCACTTCATCCATGAGGAAGAATATGACAATATCGAAGAGCAATATAGTAGTAGTATTTGATGTATAAGATATAGATTATGAGAAAAGTACATTACAGGATAAATAATTTACTGAACATAAGACATAGTGACAAGGGTAAGTTATGAATTTGTATAAAGAATATTTAAAAAGTTGCTAGGCTATGAGTTATATTAGGAAGAGTGCTAGAGTTTTAGAAATCCTATGAGTAGGTAGGAACCAATTAGTTGTTGGTCAGAATGTGTGCGATCTTTGAATATTGACCCAACCATTTTGTCGTATAGTAAATTAGTCATTTGAGTCATGCGAGTGGAGCAGGTGAACCAAGATGAGAATTGAAAAAAATGAATTAGAATTTGATGGTCGAGAATACTATGTAGAGTTGGTGAAGTGTTTGGTTCGGGGCGTATTAGTGTGGTAAGATATTAGTATGATAAAACTAGTGTTTAATGTAAAAGTCATTAGAGACACAAATTTCATTAGACCATTATGTATAGTTGTAGAGACACTTAAACTAAAAGTTTGAGAAATATGGATTATGTTGAGTTATGTGGTTGAGATGATGAGAAATGAGTGGAAAATATAGTAGGATTGAGAATTGTTGAAAATTCAAAGACAATGTTAAACATAGCAGACCCTGTTGGGAGTCATTTCATTTTGACTAGTGAGATGTGAATAGAGTAACACGGTTAGTAGACGCTTCAACAGCCAGGATGTAGAAGAGATGAAGTTTGAGGTTGTGGGATTTGATAGTTTGAGTGACTTGTTGAGTTTAGATTATGGTACATATAGGATGCAGTGGTCATGGTGGGGGTCGAAAATATTGACAGTGGATGCAGTAGGCGTGACGTTTCTATAAAATCTTAAGTTTATTTTGGTTGGTACTGTTAGGGGTTTTGTTAGTGGGCGGGGTAAGAGTGATATGCGAGATTTATATGTGTATTAAGAAGTAATGATTGCGGTGGGAGTATATTTTACTAGAGGAGAGGAAAGGCAGGTATTTGAACTTATTGGCTATTGCGAGTAGAATTATGTGGAATAGTTAAATATGTTAACATGAGGCAAAAGATGACTAATGACATTAAGCTAAAAAGAAGGTAAGGAAGTAGACATATATCGTTTCCGATTGGCGTTATTGTAATAAGAACAAAGTTGTGTTGATGGGGTTAAGAGGTGGGTTTGGATATTAAAGCTTAGGTCTGTTAGGAGAACATGAATAAGTTGGAACATGGGACGAATTTGTATCTTCCAAAAAGTTTATGATGATCGGTGGGTTACATTAAGCATCTGTTGGAGTGTACAACTTGAATGAGACGTATTCGGATTAACAAGTTAACTAGTGATGAAAATTATAAAGACAAGTAGGAAGTGTTGGGCAGTAACAAGGATGCATTGAGCATGTAGAACATTAAGAGATATTTATGAAGAAAGACCTGAGTAACCAAGAGACAGAATTGTAAAGTATGATAAGTTGGATGGTGAGTTTTGATGTAGGTGAAGATCTAGTAAAAGTCATAGGCCTACATGTTGTGTGAGTATTATGGAGATGTTTGGTTAGATGTTAAACCATAAGAGTTATTTGGAATGAGAACTACCAAAACGTGTGAAAACCGAGGAGTTAGTGAATGTAATAAAGTATGGAGAGGTGATGAAAAGTACTGAAATTACAGAGATGTTTACGTAAGATGGAGAGATTGATATATATGTGGAATTAGCATTATGAAGATAAAAAAAAAAAAAAAGATTTATAACATTGAGTATATCGAGTAGGAGTTGTTAGTGTGAGTAGTGTGAGACTAGTTTGGAGAAGTTGTGTAGTTTAAAGATAGAGTTATTTAACCTTATGAGGTCCTGGTGTTTGGTAGTATATTTTAGTACAAAACACATAGTACTAGTACATAGTGTGGATTGTTGTAAAGGTGATGGATGTAAACGTGTGACAAATACCTTATAGATATGTGAAAGATTATGGAAGACAAGAGGTAGAGGATGATGCTGAGTGGGAATCTGAACAAAAGAACTTAGTATATTATGGATATGATTCGAATCCAAAGAGATTTCCCTAGTTGAATTTGTTAGATCATGTGTGTTGAGAGGTCATGGCTAATTGTCGAACACCATAGTGATATAGTTAAGGTAGCATGAACTTATTTGTTGGGAGACATTTATTATAGTTAGAACACACAATAATGAGGAAATTTTGAGTATTGGGTGTCAAGTCGAAACATAAATGAATGTGTTAAAGTCTACACCTAAGTTGATCTTATTTTGGAAGCAAATGTATTAAGGAGTCATTAATTAATTGTCATAGTTATCAAGATTCTCGAGTAGATGTCGTGGGTGGCTTTGTCATAGTGGAGAGATTAAATCTATACTTTTAAATATTATTGGTTAGATTTAACATATGAACTTGTCCTAATAGGATTTGTTTAGGGATTCATGACTAGTAAATTTTATGATCTTTTACCCAAGGTTAGAATTGTGATACGTTGGATGATTGGATGATGAAATTGTAGTGATATCTATATATATGTATGTATGTATACTCCTGGTTGAGTATAAAAGGGAATTTGGTGGGATCCTCGTAAGTGAGATGTTGTGTTTTATGGATATGATGTCATACAGGCACTGATTTGAGATTATATTGTCAATAGAATTTTGTGCTATCATTGAGGTGATTGTCATAATAGTTGTAAACCTAGAGAGTACGCTTATTTCAAGGATTGACGAAATTGGTGTATGCCTTGAGTAGATGTATAGTTGATGGTGTAGTTCATGTTGTACTATGTGGCTGGACATGTTGTCTAGATTATGTGACTTTGGTTAATTTGTTGCAAAAGTGGGTTTGATATTTGTTGAGGTAAATATGGAAACATTATTGCGTTATCACATGTTATCATATGGTTGGTAAGATAGATGGTCCATGTATGTGCTAGTTGGTTGAGTTAAATTGGCATTTGTAGTTGGATGTGATTAGATGCTATTGTAAGTCTAATATGCATGCTAGATAGTACTATAGTTGGCGATTGTTTGTCGTTGGAATTGCATTAAGGATACCATTATTGTGTGTTAGTACATGAATAATATGAGTCCTGAAGATATTGTTTTGTGTTGAGATATAGAGATGCTTTATAGTTTAAGAAGTGATATTCTACTGGTGTAGAAATTTTAAGAAAAAACTAAGTGTGAGTTATGAATGAGTATACGATGCCAGTGTTTTCCGAAATTCCTGGATTATAGAGAAAAGAAATACTAAAATACTTAGATGATGAGTGGAAGATAAATTTTAAGCCATAATAACGTGTTGATATTGTATGACTCCTGGTTGATTATCTGTGGATTATAAAATTCTAGGGAGGAAGATGCTACAAATTAGTTGCCAAAGATTGGTTGCATGTAGATGTTCTTAATGAGCATGTTATGAGGATGAGTAAAGCATAGTTGGAAGTTATTGTAATGGGGTTTGGTTTAGGGGTCTGGAGTTGTTTTAAGGAACACTCAAATATCGAAGACGAAGTTTTCTTTCTCAGGGGAAGAGTTGTAAGGCCCTATTTTAAAATTTAAGGGTTACTTACTTGAAACAATATGTTTAACAATATAACAAGTGTTGAGGAGATGCTTGATGAGTTTCGAATTTCAAACGACATTAAGTAACCTTTTCTAAATAATATTTTATGAATAACAGTTTTGTATTTTGGGCATAACTCATAAATCGTAAGTCCGATTTGGGTCTATATAATACCGATGGAAAGTTATTTCAATTATCTAAAACTTTCATGTTTTGACCAAAAGCTAATTCGAAGTGGAAACAGTTCGATTTGATCAGTGAGTTTGATTGATCCAAGTAATAGTTGGATCGATCAAACTGTTGAAAGAAGTTTGATCGATCCAAGTATTGGTTCGATCAATCGAATTGTTAAAGTTTAGAATGTTATATTTTTATGTGTGGGGCGAACTAAACACATCTTTTATCACATATTCTCGAACTAATAGGCGAAAAAGGACGAAAAGGAGGATCTTGAGCCAAGAAAACCTCAATTATTGGCGATTGATCATTCCGTTTGACGATCCAAGCGCGGAATTGAATTCTACTCGTAATTGTCGTCATGTTGAGGTAAATTTCTCATGAATCCATTCCATATCTCTTTAATCTCTAACAAACCCTAGTTGTGTAAATTAATATGATAATGTTTAATTAGACAATTAAGAGTGAAATATACATGTGTTCTGCATAGGTGATTCATTTCTATCGGTGCTCGGAGAGGGGAAATTTTAGGGTTGCTTCGGTGTCTTCTTTTGAGGAATCTTCTACGCACAATTAAAGGTGCGGTTAGAATTTATTGTATTTGTAATTAGAACCACGAGTCTTTGTGTGATTATAGTCATGAGTTGTGATTAGGTATTTTTTGTGTCTTGTTGTGTGGTAGAAAATTTGTATGCTAGTATAAATAGTAAAAATCGGAAATTTTGAATTGAGTTGTATTTGAAAGAATAAAACATAACGAAAACATTTGAATTGAGCAAATAAATTGAAGTCTACGTTTAGAGGGTTGCGGGGACTAACCTTCTAAATGGAGAAGGTATATATTTAGGGTGTGAGAACTGGACCTTCAAATCTTTACACGTAAAATTTCGGGAGAAACACAACCTGTGGAGTGTGTGCGTTAAAATGTGGTGTTAAAGTGTACAAAAATGAGAACCGAGTATTGTAAAAGAAAATAATTGTGGTGTTATTATATGAGTACTTCCATTCTTTATTTCTTTCTCGAATAGTTGTTTTGAGATATGTGTTATTGTGCTTTAATTGTTCATATTCATATGCATATATCTTCTTGTTATTCTACTCGCAAGCATTGTAAAACTAGCTGCCTGTTTGTGTTTATTTTATTATCCCAAGCAGGGGCGAGAACGGTTGGAGCACATATCCAGGACTAGAGTTGGTGGAGCTCACTCCGGTCTGTGGGTTGTAGTTCTATTTCATTTTAGCATCTCAAGAATAATGTTTCGTTTATTTCAAAAATTATAGGTCATCGAATTAAGAAAATATTTGTTTTGAAATTTTGGTGTTTTCAAATAAAATGGGCAAACTGTTTTAGCCGGAGTAGGTATTTTATGAGATGTTGAGAAAATAAAATTGATTTGAGAAATTTGTTTTTCATTATAGGCAATGTTGTGTGAGTAATGTGCTCGGGATGCGATATAAATTCCGGGATGGTACAATTAAGCCATTTCTTTAATTTGTTCAGTTATTCCTGCTTTTTCCAAAAACCGAGGAATAATATAGAACACTAAAATTTGAGCATCTTATAATTACACTTCCAAGTTACTTTCGCTCCATAATAACGACATAATCAATTAACTTTAAAGGGGCGAATGATTCTACCTCTCCCTCAATATTAACTCAAACTCATATATAGAGGGCAGTTCTAATATGCCAAACCAAGGTCATAATTAGGCTAAGGGTCTGTACCTACTATCATGCCACCATCTACAAACCATTCACCTTGTACCATTCACACCAAGAAATGTAGCAAAACTGGTTGGAGAGGTCTTTAAGAGTCATCATATTTATTTCCAGTGCCAATTATACGAAAGTGGTAATTATCATAAATAAATTCATTTTCTCTCGGTAGCAGCCATAAATTAAATCTCAATATATAAATGGTTATACTTATAAACATAATTATTTATTACCATTAGTATGCCAGAAGTTTTGATTATTCACTTTTTAAGTCATATGGGTATGTTAATAAATATTTTGCAGTCGAATCGGCCATACTGAACTTGCTCAAACACGTCCTTATTTTTAACTTGAAAATAAAATTATCTCAAATAAATATTAATTTAATCTCAATGATAATAATAAAACTAGTTCCCTTATTGGATTTAATTATTCATATACATGAAAGTCAGTCCACTGTAATATGACTAGATACTTTTCTTTTCTGTCTCACTTAAAGCTTGATCTTTTTTTTTTCCCCTTCAACCATGGCCAAAACTTGTTGAGAAATTAATTTCGTTCCTGTGTGTCTGTAACTTTGTACCACCAGGAGTTAATAAAAAATAAAATATCACAGGGGTATATACCATCCATATTTTAATTTTCCATCGCCCATCTTCGCACAAAGGTCACTCATTCATTTTTTTCAACTGCTATAGCACCCAAATTAAAAGATATAATTAGGTGGCCATGCTTTACAGTAATACACTGAAAAATATATGGTAACTAATATTTGTCAGTTTGTAAACATATAGATTTTGACAAGTCCATTAGAAAAAAGATACTTCCTTTTGTGTGTCACTGTATTTGAAAGGGTTCAACATGCTTCTTTTAACAACACTTCAAAATGAAGTAGAGTTATGACAAATATTATCAAACTAAAAATAGATAAATTTTAATGTTCACATCACGTGGAGTCCGCAACTATTTTTCTTTATAACTATCCTTGCAATCTTCAAATGGAAGAGTTCTTTAGTATGGCCCCAACTACTCTTGAGAATTTAAAGTCATGTTCATGACTATTTTTATTCAAAATTCAAGATATATATCTCGACAAATTGATAAAATTTTCTGCAGAGTTTAACAATATTTTTCGATAGACTCGTGCTGATAACTTATTATGAATCATGTAAGAAGACAAATAAACTAATCTGCAGAAAAGTAAAATATGAAATTAAGAATTATGTAATTCAGCCTCAAGTTAAAACAAATTTAACTTGGGCCTAGTTGATGGGATTAATACCGATGTATACTTTTTATTTATATAAAGAGAGGAATTACAACATATTACAATATATAAAATAAAGCTGAGAATTTGGACCAAACTGGATTCATTTCCATTCTTATTTTCTCTTCTTTTTATCTCTTTTCTTTGCTCTTTCTGCGCTTTGTTAATGTGTCTTTTCTATATCTCTGAGCATTTTTTTTCTCTTTCTCAATTTATACATAAATCTATGAGTTATAAATTAAGATAGTGGGTCATGCTTGCATAGTGCATAATATTCTTATTTAATGATTGGGCTCCGTTTTTGCATCAGCAACAATAAAATGTCACATCAATAATAATTTATAACATTATGCATGATATTTTTTCATGACTAATCATTGTACCATACGCTCAAATTAAAGGACAATTGGGGCATTTTCCAAAGCTAGGGATGACAATTGGTTTAACCTAAATTAATCCAAACCAAACTAATAAATAAGTAACCCAATTCAAATTTAAACTAAAATGCATTTCAATTCAAAGCAAACCAAATCCAAAATATTTGCAACCCAATCCAAAACCAAACCAAACCAAACCAAACCAAACCAACCCTACCGTTTATCTTTTCAATATAATATCAATTTTTTTAGTAATTTTAAGGAGAAAGATGAACATATTAAGCTATTACAAAATATGTTTTGTGTCAAATCAAACCAAAAACCAAACTAATCCAATCCAAATAAAAAATCAATTATTAGATTTATGATTGGATGCAAATCTAAATTAAAATTATTTTTAACCCAACCATAATCCAATCAAAAGTGTAGATTTGTTTTGAATGGCTGCTAGACGGGTCCAGCCCATGGGCTCCATTTAAATGCTTGGTATTACTAATACCAGTGTGGTGGGCTATGGCCTAATTTAATTGTTATAGCAACTCCGTACTAATATTAATCAGCTGTATCTTTTATTTGTAAGATTTTGCTTGGTACTGTTACATGACCCTAGTGACTGTACCAGCAGTTGTTATGAGCTTTTCCCATTTTTTTAAAAAAAATTAAATAAAGATGACTGGGTTTGTGATTAATTGCTATTAACATTGTTTCATCAGTCGGTTAAATAAGTTAGATACATTTGTCTAGTTCGTTTTTAGTATGAAGCCTCCAATTTTTATTTTTATTTTTTTTTCACATCAAAGGGACTTGAGTAACTGATTTTATTACTCCTATAAATATAAAACAAAATCAGTTAGAGATGACGAAGAACTACTATTATGAGGGTCTTGTTTCCATTCCCGAAAAATTTACTAGATCCAATAAATATCATTCTAATGGTATTAAATAAATGATCTTACTGACCAAATGAATTAATCTTTCATTTTAAGGACAATTTTGATCCGATACCACTTGATGATTAACAAGGCCCGTAGCAAACTCTCTACAATCCTTCTTGAAACTTGAAAGTCAAGATTAACATGGACAAAATAAAATTACATGTTAGGGGGTCGGTCGTATATTCATACACGAGACTTAATATACTCCTACACATGGCCAGCCCAGCTCAGAGCAACCATTCAAGACTCAAAAATTCTAGGAGTCTCAATTTTTTTTATTATTTATTAAAAAAAAAATCTAGGAAGATCGAGATAGAAAGGAGAAACTATAAAAATTTTAGGGCCCAAAAAATTTTGTTTTATTATTTAATAATATAGGGTGATTCTATTGGCACATGCCAATTTATTTTGGGTACCATATTTAAATTTTAATTTCACTTACTATTGATACAACACATAAAAACTATTAGCACCATATTTACCAGATTCTTCAAGACTCCCCTCATACCGCGTTCCGGTTCTCCCATACCGGAATGCGATACTCTAGCGTCTAAGTTCTCCATTTTTGTGAATCCGGCGAACCCAATTTGTTAGCTTTTGAACAAATGAAAATAGAACACAACACAATAATATGACAAAAGAAAAACAAAATTCAACTGGTTTTTCTAATGTTTTGTGATATACTAGCTAAAATCACATAATGAAAAACGAAAAGTTGTAATGAAAGAAATTTTTTGAAAATTCCTAGTTTCTATTTTATAGTTTGAAAGAATTAACGTTAAAAATAAAGAAATTTTTTAATATAGAAGTAAAATAATACTGTGCAAAAAGACTTGAATAATCATTAAAAATAAAAATAAAAATAAAAATTTGAATAAAAATAGAATTTTTTTAAGTAAATAAAAGAATGATGTTACTTTCATAGTTTACAAGAATTAACTTGTATATATGAAGGTAACTAAGTCTACCCCAAGCGTATTGCGTACCAACTATACTGACGTATCATGTTTCCATACTCGTATCGTATACCACAACGAATCATGACCCAGTTACCACAATCAATTTAATTGTTTAAAATTTGAAAGGCTCACTCTCACTCTCTCGCCGATTGCTTCCCCGTCTTCTCTCCAATATTTCTCTCTATGTTACTTGCGCCATCGTCGCACCACCACCTCCGCACTACCACAACACCGTGCCACTGTCCTACTGTACCGCCGCCCCTCCAATGGTTCTCTTTTTACTTCCATTCTTCCTCCATGTGCCAATATTTTTTTATCTCCGATGATCTCCAGACGATAGAAACGCAGTGGCTTCGTGTTCTGGGCAGTAGTCGCTGCTGCGATCTTGTGAAGGAGGCGGTAGCTTTGGTGATAGCTCACTGACATCCCCCATCAATCAATGGTGGTGGCGCAATGGACAATAGCTAATGATTATCAGCCCTTTAGGTGCCTGACAGTAGTAGTGGGGGGCGGCGACCTAGGGTGTGTAAACCCTAGGCCCTTGATTTTGTAAATTTAAATCAAAACAAGGACTTGTAATTTTTAAATAGTTAAAGAGTCAATATGAAGAAAATAAAATGTTTGAGGGAATTTAAAGGGTTTTGGCATTTTAATAATTTTAACGTGGTGTGCTTAAGGGAAAAATGATGTTGCCAGTAGTTAAAAAAATAATTTAATTAGTGTGATGCTAATAGGATTAGCGGTATAGCATAGGAGGGTACCATTAGCAAAAAGGTGCTAAAGGAGATTGTTGGTGTACCAATAGAATCACTCAAAAAAAATTCTAGGAAGATCGAGAGAGAGAAAAGAGAAACTGGAGAGGCCTCAACAGTCATCAACTTTCAATTACTTCGTCGACACACAATTGGAAAAAAATAATCTCTATTTCTACCGAAAGCTTTATGTCTCCCTTTCGAAATCGCTCGAGCACCAACCCTTTCTTAGCTTCTCAACCTTCTTTATAAGTAATTGTATGTTTATATGTTTTTTATTATTATTATATGATATTTTATCCATTTTTGCCAACTCAAGCTTAGAGTCTCCAAAATTTTCAAATTTTTTATGAACTTACTTCTAATTGATATAACATATACCTAACCTTCACCGTATTAATATGGGTATCAGAGATACTCAATCCATACTTCTATCTTTTAAGAACTTTAATTAATAACCGCTTAATTCTTTTGGTCAACTCAATTTCTTAAAATTATATTGAATTATACTTTATTTTCT